>JAVDPK010017557.1:0-12591 GCA_034780415.1 Cichlasoma orientale | reverse complement strand
CGCGGGGGGGGGGGGGGGGGGGGGGGCGTGACTTCCGCCTGAAGTCTATGACCATCTCCTTCGGCTTGCGGGGGTTGATTTGGAGAGCGCGGGTCATTGGTCCAGCGCTCATCTCACCAGTGGGTGAAGGTGGTGCAGGACAAATCTCTCCATGGTCTTCATCAGATGACAAGTCAGGGCCACAGGTCTGTAGTGGCTGGGCTCTCTGGGGTGTGCGATCTTTGGCACTGGAGCTATGCAGGAAGTCTTCCACAGTTCAGGAACCCTCTCCAGATACAGGCTCAGGTTGAAGATATGCAGGACCACATTCTCACGTTCTCACGTTTAGCTCTGTTGGGTGCAGAAAGGTTCTGGGCTGCAGGGCATGTGTGCAGGAAAAAAAACCACATGCACACATATGCATTGCTTTTTTTGAAAAGAGGGCAACTCTCACTGAATGAAGAAATTTTACATTTGGTAAATGAAGTTGTGCGTACAAAGTGCTTTTCTACTTTATTTGAGCACTCAAGGTGCTTTCTTACTGTAAGCCTCATTCACCCATTCACACACATAGTAGCACTTTAACATTCACACACTCACACTCTGACGGATGTGACTGTTCTTGTAATGCGTTGTCAGATTATTTAGCAATCAACCAAACTATTTGTTACAACTCAGACTTTGTTTATTTCATATTAAGGCATTTTATAAAAGGGCTACTGAAGCTGGTTTTCTTTCTTGTGTTTGTGTGTGTGTGATTCCAGGTGAATGAGATCTACCATGACAGTTCTTTAGGAGCAAAAATCAATGTGGTTCTGGTGCGGATCATCATGCTTGGCTACGGAAAGGTAAGACCTGAAATGACACGAGTTCTACTGAAAAGCCAACTTTGATGCTGTTCCTGGAAAGTGGGTGCCTTGTCTCTCTAGTTTGCTACAGTCACTTTAAGTACCTATAGAAGTCATACATGCGGTGTCATAAACAAACACACAGACACACCCGCATACTCATCAGCACACGCTGATGCCCAGAGCCTGTTATTCCAGTGGACTGAGCAAAAGAGGAACTAAAAGCATGCAGCATCCCAGGGGAGTGTTTTCAAGTTGCACGCCTTCACAGTTCAGCACCAAAGCACACAGAAGCTCTGCCCGTTATGCAATCAGCCTTCTTCCCAGTGGGTTGCAGCACAGAATCATGGGAAGTCCAGACAAAGATAAACAATCAATGATAGCCCTCCCTCATTCATAAAGAGAGAGGCCGGACAATAGGGATGCGGGGTGGTGGGGGCATCCTTTTCTTCTTGACTGTAACACTATCTGCACATCTGTGCTGAAAAGAGGAAGGGAGAAAAAGTGGAAGAGAGGGAAAAGAGAGATAAAGCAAGACACGGCAGAAATGGAGGAGGGCCGGGATTACCACAACAGATGATACAAGTGATTTTATTGCTGGATAGGTGCTCTGTGATATACTTACGCTGCTGTAGCCTTATCTCTTCCTCTCCTCTCTCTACATGTCTACAGTCCCAGTGGAACACTGGAAATGCACACACACGAGCACCACACCCACGTGCAAACAGACACACACACACACACCACACTACATTGGTCATTCTGGGCCAGCCCCTATGCAGCTTCAGCCAAAGCTCCGGCTGTCCATCATTCCCAATTACCGTGGCAACAGAGCTGCACCCAGACAGCCTGCAGATTGGCTGTGTGACCCTGAACGCGGGCTCACTCACACTCCCACACTTCACACACTCCAACACAACATTTACACACGACACACCATTGCAAACACATTTTGAAAGATCATAAAAATACCCCGAAACACACTCAAGCAACTGATGAACATGAGGAATCATATACATGTGTCTTGCATTGTCTAACGGGGTGTTTATGCAGAGTGCAGACTTCACACTTCATCATGTGTACAGAGGCAGGCCATATGTCTTCAGTGCAACTCACTCACACCACACACACTCTGTCAGCTGTGCATTGTGCATGTGTGAAAACAGAGAGGGAATGTAGAAAGAGGCAAAGGCAGACATGGAAGGACTCGAAGGGGGCGGGGTATAGATATGCAGAGATCCTAATGAGAAAGAGCATGAGAGGTGAAGGTGAATGGAAGCAACTGCAAGCATCTGGGTGATTGTGTGGGTGTTGGCATTATGCAAGTAACTGTAAGTAAATATTTTGTAATTGGGCATGTTTTTGACTACTAGTGCATAGCTTATTAATAGGCTGCTTTTGTTCTATTTCATGTTCATGACTGAAATTAGCAATTCAGGATTCATTTATTATTTTGTAAGTAGTGTCCTTCCCCGTGTGTGTGTGTGTGTGTGTGTGTGTGTGTGTGTGTGTGTGTGTGTGTGTGTGTGTGTGTGTGTGTGTGTGTGTTTGTTGTACACATCAGCAATTTACAAGATGTGCTGACAATATATAACACTGTGACACTGCCCCCTACAGGGCTGAGGAGGATAATGTATCAGAACTAAAACAAGAAGCAGGTTTTCTGTGTTTCTTGTATAATTTTTTTTAATCCCACTCCTTATTTTGCCTTTGTGTGTGAATGCCTTTCTTTTTCCAGTCCATGAGTCTGATTGAACTAGGAAACCCATCTCAGAGTCTGGAGAATGTGTGTCGTTGGGCCTTTCTGCAGCAGAAGCAAGACACGGGGGACGCCGAGTATCACGATCACGCCATCTTCCTCACGCGGCAGGAATTTGGCCCCACGGGAATGCAGGGTATTTGACGACATGTACACAATCTAATGCCTTCATAATGTGTTTAACATAATGGTGCACGCATCCAAATCAAATGCTCGCTCCCTTGAGAAAATCAAATCCATCATTCAGAGAAATCTCTTCTCTTTCTTCCTTTTCCTCATATAGCTGCATAGTGCAGCTGTGGGTTTGGTGGTTGGTGGTTTTCTGTGCAGCAGAGTACAGGCTAACAGTCAAGCCCAGGGGAGAGGCCTCTAAAGGCAGTGGCCTAGCTATCCAGAAGCCCTTCAGCTGCCCTTGGGCTCATCCTTTAGCAGCAGAAAATCAATAGACAGAGAAGGGCCAGCCACAGAGTCACAATTAAAGGCGGTACAGGACAGAAAAGCTCACAGGGAGCAAGAGATTAGCATACGCAGAGGTGGAAGGTGATGGTTTAGGGTTAGGATTAGACACACAAATACAAACACATTCGTTCTTATGTGGGTGACACACTTTTCATTGTGGGTGTGTGCATTATACATCATACATGGCTTTACATAGAAGTCTGACACTGGGGTGAGAAGTGAATATAAATGACTCTTTGGTTTGATCTCACTAATCAGTTCTTTGGCATGACTGCCAAACCATAAGTGTATTACAGGATGATTGGCGATTGACCAGAAATTGTATTTAAAACTTTTTGTGATTATGAACTTGATGGTGAACTTGAAGTAAAATTCTTGTGAACATGTAATAGATTAGTGTGAGACTGAACACTGCTTTTGGCCGCCTGATGATTGTCCAAAATTTTAATGCTCATGTGGAACCCTCAGTCTCTCAATCACTGTTTGTTTGTCTATAAATCTTTTAGTGTGTCTATAAATCCTTCATGCTTTTTCCTCTCTTTTCCTTGTTGCTAAGGTTATGCCCCAGTGACAGGCATGTGCCACCCAGTGAGGAGCTGCACCCTGAACCACGAGGACGGTTTCTCCTCTGCCTTTGTGGTGGCACACGAGACCGGACATGTGTAAGTGCATTGCCGTGATGATGTGTGCCTGCTAACTTGATACAACAAAAGAAGTCACTTGGAGGGCGAGATTGATTCATTACATCTTTGGAGCATTGGTCCACTTCAGTCAATATCTGATGAGTGAATTAACGCTGCCTCCCGCCTTTGTTCCGTGTTCTTTAACTCCCACACGTTCCCAATCTGTCTCCACTGGTTCATCTTCTTCCCCTTCATTTCTCTCTTGACGTCTCTTTCTTTTTTTTTCCTTCTTGTGTAGGCTGGGGATGGAGCATGATGGCCAGGGAAACCGCTGTGGAGATGAGGTGCACATGGGCAGCATCATGGCTCCTCTGGTGCAAGCTGCTTTCCACCGCTTTCACTGGTCCAAATGTAGCATGCAGGAGCTGGGACGATACCTTCAGTGAGACACATACACATGCAACCTCACGTAGAGAAGTATTTGATTTATGGGCTGTTAAAGGTCAATGCTGGCATCAGTATGACTTTGCATCCAGCTGATGCGCAGATACTGCCAGTCTTCACTGCCTTTTAGATCAGTTGTTTTATTTTGAATTTTAAAAAATGTATTTTCTAAAACAGAAAAATCCTATCAAATTATATCTTCCGTGACAGCGTTCACAAATTTTTAGGCTAGTGAGATCTTAAACTGCTAAAGGAACTTGATTACTTGTTTACATCACTTTTTAGGGGGTTTGACAGCATCTGAAAACATTGTGGTCCACAAATCCTACTAAAATCACATTGGAACAATTAAAGTGTTCCAGCTAATGTTTCATGACTCCACCCATTTGGCTGATCTTCTCTTATAAGTCGCTTTCCTGGGCAGCACTTCACCGCTTCCACTGTGGCTGCTTCTTCCAGTTCACTCCCCCAGTGTCCCGTTCGGATTGCTTGCATGTGCACTGCGATTCTATCGTAGACCTCAAATTACACAGGGAGGAAACATCTGTGTGAAACTGATCTACTTTTAATGTTGGTGATCATCGCTGGCGATGAGTGCTGGAGCTGCGGCTACGCCTCAGAAATCAAACAGTAGCTTTTAGTGGAAGAATCCAGTGTTCAAGTGCGAAGGCAGCACGTCAGGTGAGGATTGGGAGAAGCTTGAATTCGTCCCCCGAGGACCTCAGACGCCTCTGGAATGTGGCGCGGTGCGTGCCAAAACAGGCGTGCCAAATTTTGTTCCTTGCAACTTTCGTCTACTTCCCCAAAAGTTGAAGGTAAGGTTGAAAGTTGCTGTTTTAAGACACTGAAAGAGATCCAGTGTCCAGACGCACGTTTAAGTGATTAAAATGGGAGAAAACTGGAAATAGCTGCCCGAGGAGATGACCAATAAGGCGACATCAGCCAGATGTAAATCTGATATTATTTCTTCTTTGTTTATGGCCAAATCCTTTGAAGATTCTGATGGCACCTTGTATATTTAAAATGATACATTTTATCAATACTAATTAATAATATTAGTCCCCGTCCGAATGTTATGGCTAAAGAATGCCACATAAGAGGAAGAGGAAGAAAATAAATAAAAGCAAGTCGAATAAACACATTATTAAACTCCTCTTTCAGTTCCTACGACTGTCTTCGTGATGACCCTTTTGACCACAACTGGCCATCGCTGCCTCAACTTCCTGGTTTGCATTACTCCATGAATGAGCAGTGCCGCTTTGACTTCGGCGTGGGCTACACAATGTGCACCGCGGTAAGAGACCACCGTAGTCTTAACAATGCCTATACTGGCATACCAAACTGCGCTAACAAAATGATCTCAGCCGTTGCATCACTTTATCTTCTTTCTCACTTTGAATTCATTTTACGGGTCAGTTCAGTTCAATTTGCTGAATTTCCCTGTGGTTTATACTTTTTTGTGTGACCACTTGAGCCCTGAAGATTTTCCTAACTAACAAAGGGCCTCACTGTAATGAAATGAAAGTCACTCATACACAGCTATTCACGTTCTTCTGATGTCCTCTGTTTCCTCTCCTGGCCTCTGGTGGGATTGACATCTTACTTAAAAGCAGGTAATTGGTTTTGATAGATAATTTTTTTTCTGTTGTTATGTAGTAATCAATAGTGAACCTGTTATAACACTACATATGCCTTGATACCACAGTGCCTTTACATGAAACGGTCCCAAACAGCACTTTGCAAACACACCAAAAAAAAAAGCCATCACATGGTTGACAAGCTTCACCCAACTGCACCATCTTGCCAGGCCTTTTTACCCCAGTCACCCTCACCCGCTCTATGACTGTGAAGCCACTGTGGCACGCTGTTGGGAGGCTGTTGCTTAATTGACTGACAGCTTGTTCAGGGGCTTTGCACACCTTGCTAGATTACCCTCTATTCTCTTGTCAAACTCATTCCCCTCAGCTACAAAAGGCGGGGCAGTCAGGAACGCAGGTAAGGTTACCCCATCTCCTGGAAGACATGTGGCCCGTCTTTTTTTTTCTCAGACTTTCTTTTTCTATTTGTCCTCCAAAGTTGTAACTGTTTGTAATGTTGCTCCTTATTTTCTGTTTTTCTTTTGACTGTACTTTGTTTATCTGTTCTGCCCATTGTCATACTTTGGATGTTAACTTTGGATGTTAGTCTGCAGGATTCTAAAACGCTTCAAAGTGGCACTAAAAACTGTCAAAACACTGTGAAGCTACTGGTTCATTGGTTGGCTGTGGTGCAATCCAGCAGTTGAACAGTACAATACCCTGAGTCCTCTTCTGCAAATCTGTGTTAAATCACTGCAGCACTGGCAGGAAGAGCCTCATTATATTGGCACTCGCATGACTATAAACGAGTGGAAAAGGTTGGAAAGATGCCTTTCCCGTCCAAGGGGAAAGGGGCTAGCCAGAACAGAGGCTGTTTTTCCATGTTTTCTCCTCAGCTTTTAGGATCCTCCAGTCTGATGTTACTGGTGATTACCTACCGCAGTCTAGCCATTGATTGTGACTCACACTAAGACCTGTAAAGGTCGACTGGGGTCATGGTGGGTAAAAAAAAAAAAGCCTTTGGAGGGAGGAGGGCACCACCTCTCAGACACTGGACTGCACATCGGTTTGGTTGGTTGATATCCTCATCTGTGGCTCAGATCAGTCAAGGAGAATTTGGTCCTTGATCTGTGTCCAGGGGCATTTTTAGAGGTCACTGAGACCTCACTTTTTGGCTTTTAAACCTTTTGCCCTCTGCCCTCCGTGGTGACGTTCTTAAACTTTAGGCTGTCTCATTATGAGAGTCTTGTTTCTCTCACACACATCCATTGGTTTAGTTTGCATGAATGGCTGTGTATCTCTCAGTGGAGCATAGTGTACAGTGCAGTGACTCAGCACAGGTTTGGTGTTGTTAGTGTTGGATATAATACTGTTGTGGCTATTGTTGTTGTGATATCTCTCCTCCCATCTCTACTTTTGTTTCCTTTATTCAGTGTTTAATCTCATCCTAGTGTGTGTATTGTAAATTGGAGCTTCCAGCTATGAAAATGGGTCTCTCTCTGTGCCCCACAGTATCGCACATTTGACCCATGCAAGCAGCTGTGGTGTAGCCACCCAGACAATCCATTCTTCTGCAAGACCAAGAAAGGGCCGCCCATTGATGGAACCATGTGTGGGGACGGGAAGGTATTTATATACTTCTATAGTACAATAAAGTATGATACAATACTGCTGGAGTACAAAGAAAATGTATTTGATTCCATGCCGTCTCCAAATGGTAACTTTGTCTTCATCCTCGGCCCATTGCAGCATTGCTATAGAGGTCACTGCATCTGGCTGACCCCTGACCTCATGAGGCAAGATGGAAACTGGGGTTCATGGAGTGAGTTTGGCCAGTGTTCCCGCACCTGTGGTGGAGGAGTACAGTTTCGCACGCGCGACTGTAACAATCCAATGTAGGAAACTCTTTGCCGCTGTGTTTGCATCTATGTATAAAAAAGTAAAAGTTAGTTATTGTTGCACTTCTGATAGAGACAATAAGGTTTCAGAGGTGAAAAATAATTTAGGCAGAAATATCCCTGTGCTCTCTGAACCTGCCACCCTCCCAGACCACACAACGGAGGGCGGAAATGCGTGGGGGCGGACTCCCAATTCCAGATGTGCAACACAAACGAGTGTGAGGATATTTACAGCGACCCGAGAGAAGAGCAGTGCCATGCCTGGGCGCTTCACTCTGAAATCCACACCAACAAGCACCACTGGCTGCCTTATGAACACCCAGACCGTGAGTATACATGCTGCATGGGATGTACTGGGGTGGAGATACGGGCCAGCCTTAAGTGATGATATACTGTGGAAGTCATAAATATAAATGAAAGCCAAGAAGAGGAAGACGTGCAGTCTTGAATGTGGCTGGGTTGTAGAGCGTTTATGTATAGGTTGTGTTTTGTTATGGTCGCTGACATCTGGCCGCCCTGCTGAGTCTGAGTACAGCTTTGAAGTATGACTACGCCCTCCCATAAAAAAACCACATCTTTAAAACCCATTTTCTATGGTTTTCTTTTTCTCCACCCTTTTGCTGATGTCATTTGAACCTCAACAGCTCCTCCTCCAACTTTTTTCTCCATCCACGCACATATGGACAAACTATCATATTCACAATATAACCCAACCCTAAATTTCTCTACTTAATATCCTAAGCCTTTTACATTATTGACAGAGTTTAGAGTATGTGAGTGTGAGCATCCACCCTTGCCTCCAAGTTGAGATGTCACTGCCTTCCTGATACATATTAAATTATCATCCAGCTAAAGGGCAGCCCTCGAGAAAAGTGCTGAGCTGTCTCCTTATCTAAACGGAGGTCACGCTACACAAAGTCAGCTAAGAGGGCCTTGCTAAATTGTTTTTCTTCATTTTCATTATTTCTAAATGCCATATTTTTCAGCGAAGCTTTTACCATCTCAAATTGCCTTTCAGTGTGTTACAAGCACACATTTATTTCTGTGCAAGAGAGGAAAAAACAGATCATAGTTTAAACTGAATTCATCTCTCTGTCATCTCAGTGTCTGCTCTGAATGTGAACTCGTACTTTTCTTATATGGTTTGTTTATATATATTATATATATATATAACTTCACCTATTTGAGGGGGTAAAAAGTAAGCACAGATGTTGTGGCTGACACTAAGTTGGAAACTAGTGTAAAATATATGTTATAGTATAAATAGTGCAATGCAAACCCATGCCATGGAGCTCCTGGCGCACAGTTACTGTTGTGAGACTATGTGCTTCAGAACTTTGTGACCCTGCTCTGCGACTTTGTGTCATCTGCCACTTTGTAGCTGAGTTGCTGTAGTTCTTAAATGCTTCCACTTTGCAATAGAACCACTTAAAGCTGGTTGTGGAATATCTAGGAGGGAAGAAGTTTCATGAACTAACTTGCTGCATCAGTGGCATCCTATCACACTACCATGCTCAATATCACTGAGCTCTTAAGAACCACCAATTCTTTCCCAAATAAAGGCAGACTGCACGGTCAGGTGCTTGATTTTAGACACCTGTGGCAATGGGGCTGAAAACACCTGAAGGATCAAGAGGTGTGGCCCAATACTTTAGTCCATGTAGTGTATGTTCCTTATTCATCTATGGCCACAAGCTGTTATAATATTATAATGTTGTAATAGTGACCAAAAGAGTGAGATCGCAGTTACAAGCGGTGGAAATGAGTTTTCTGCGATGGATGTCTGGGCTCTCCCTTAGAGATAGGGCGAAGGGAGGGGCTCAGTGTAGAGCAGCTACTCCTCCGCATCCAAAGGAGGCAGCTGAGGTGATTCGAGCATCATGTCCAACTGGGAGCAGGCCCCAGGGCAGACCAAGGACATGTTGGAGAGATTGTCTCTAAGCTAGCTTGGGAACACCTCAGTGTCCCCGTAGAAGAGGTGAAGGAGGTGGGTGGGGAGACCTAGGTCTGGGCATCTCTACTTAGACTGGTGGTGGCTCGGATAAGCAGCAGAAAATGGATGGATTGATGGATGGTACTTTAAATAGAGGCTATTTTGTTTAGCCTCTGTAGTTCTGCTGCTCTTCACTCTGATGTGTGTGCACAGTGCAGTAAAAGACTCTTCATTCAGAACACTGAGAAAGGATGCTGCACATTGTTTGTGATTCAGTTCAACCTGACAAGAATGTGTTTTCTCCACATGATAGAACTGAGCAGTTTTGTTGCATGTCTGCCACCTGTTTATTAGTGTCAGAGCTCCAAAAGACAAGGTCTCTGGATTATAGCCATCTGTAATAAATGTGATGAAGTAGGAGTGTTCATTCTCACTTGGACTATCTGCCAGGTTTCATCTCTGGGGGCTCATGCAGTTGTAGTATGACTCACTCAGACAGACACAATGAGACAAAGTGTCATGCTGACTCATGGGGAGCGTATTCAGTGTGTAAAAAAAAAAAAAAAAAAAAAAATCACATGTTGGTTGTAAACATGAAATCTTCGAGACAGATCACACGGGTGACACTGCCACAATCGTTGGGATATTTGTTTTCATTCTGAATGTGCGTGTGTGTTTGCTTCCCAGCTAACAAACGCTGCTACTTGCATTGCCAGTCCAAGGAGACACGAGCTGCGGTCTTCACGGAGACAGTGGTCCTGGATGGTACGCGGTGCTCATACAAGGACCCGCACAGTGTCTGTGTGGGTGGGGAGTGTAAGGTAAGGGGGTGTTACATGCGTGCATGAAAGACAGCTGCACGCGCTCAGATCAACAACCCCGCATGTCTTTACCAACAGAAAGTGGGATGTGACGGCGTGGTCGGCTCCTCAAAGCAGGAGGACAATTGTGGAGTGTGTGGAGGCGACAACTCCAGCTGCAAAATCTTCAAAGACACAATCACACGTCCTGCCAAGAAACAAGGTAACCCACTAACAGTGGGAATAACCCTTATTTTGCATCAGAACACACTTGACTTGGTAGCTGCCAACTGTTAGTCTGGTAAGTGTAGTATAAATATTTAGCCAGCGTCCAGCATACTGGACTCTCTTTATTTTTATGTTTGATTAAACATCGCCCTCTAGAGGAAGATTTAAACATTGCCCCAAACCTCAGTAAACTCACATGTTTTCGTTTGAGCATTGCCAAGAAGTTACGTCAAGCCTCACTTCATAACCTAATGTTTATAAGTATATTATCTAAGCCCTGGCGTTGGGAGAGCTCCTCGTTAGAACGGCAGTTTTCTCAGAACCAGATGTTTTCTCTGGATGAAAATAATCAAGACTAAAGGGAGTTTAACTAGTGTGCGAGGATAAACCAGATGTTTGTTTTATTTCAGGATTCCTCAAAGTTCTGGAAATCCCCAGAGGAGCGAGGCACTTGCTGATCCAAGAGCTGAAAGACACCTCGCACACTCTAGGTATTTTTTTTTTGTGCCACACTTTTGTGCCAAATGCTGTAATATAGATTTGGGTGTTGCAGTGTTGTCCATTTTCTCGCCCACACACAGTGGTTAAAAATGTGGCATCGGGCCAATTCTTCATAAACGAAGACATGGAAAAGCCAGAATCCTACTCGGTCATAGAGAAGGGTGTGGAGTGGGAATATGAGAATGATAATGACAAGGAGACCCTTCAGTCAACTGGTCCTCTCAGACACGGAGTTCTGATCATGGTATACAGCAACACCAAAACTGAATCTGCAGTTTCCTGAATTTCATAATAATCTCATAATTCCAACTTTTGTGGTTGAAATTATGCACCATCTGTTTCCCTTCAGTAATTTTATGATGATTTTTCTGTGTTCAGATGAAATTGCACGGGGATGAAGATGTGAATTTGTCTTACAAGTACTTGATGAATACAGACTGTGACTCTGCCATTCTGAACAACATGTTAGTGGAGGACAGCGCCTATGAATGGGCCCCAAAGAAATGGTCGTACTGCTCCAAGCCCTGTGGTGGAGGTACAGCGGAACAAAGAAAAATCTCGCGGTGCCTTTGAGGTCGCGTATCTTCATTTCGAACACTTTAATTACATAAAATTTTCCATCGTCTTGTAGGGAAGCAGTACCTGCGATACGGCTGCAGAAGAAAAGTTGACAGCAAGATGGTTCATAAAAGCTTCTGTAACAAGTCCAACATGAAACCGAGAGGTGACATGAGAGACTGCAACCAGAAGCCCTGCCCTCCTCCCATGTATGTGTTTGTATAATAAATACATGGCATGATCTGTGAAAATGGGACTTAGGAATTCAGGGCATTCAGATCACCATTTTTTTCTCCTTTGTTGTTGATACACTTTGATTGCCCTCTAAACTCTTTCCTCTCTTTGCTGCGATGTCCTCCAGCTGGGTGACAGGCGAGTGGCAGAACTGCAGCAAACCGTGTGGAAAGACAGGCTTGCAAATCCGATCGGTGAGCTGCGTCCAGCTTTCGGATGACAACACAACACGTTCCATCCACAACAAGCACTGCAACGACAACCGCCCAGAGTCGCGCAGACCCTGCAACCGATTTCCCTGCCCCACCCAGTGGAGAGTTGGACCGTGGTCACAGGTATGCAGACTAAACTAGACTAGTAACAGCAAAACTTTTAAGATGCTCACTTTCTCAGACTGTATGTTTGGGAGGCAGGACAAGCTTCTGAGAAAGTGATCATTAAAAATAAAAGTTACGCTCCCCGAAAACTCGTACATGCATTTTTTTTTTTGCTTTAAATTTTGTGAATTTGAAAATATTGAAAAAACTATGTTTGTTTACGTCTTGTATCTCTAGTGCTCAGTGACATGTGGTAATGGGACCCAGCAGAGACAGGCTTTGTGTCACACCAGGGACAACACAATCGGCCTGTGTCTTGATAGTAAGCCAGATACCATAAGAGTTTGTCGCCTGGCACCATGTCCCAGTAAGTGTTGTGTGAGCCCCACCCCATAAATGCATGCCTACATATATATACATATATATATATACA
>JAVDPK010017556.1:0-12593 GCA_034780415.1 Cichlasoma orientale | reverse complement strand
ACACACACACACACACACACACACACACACACACACACACACACACACACACACACACACACACACACACAGTAAATTAATGTCAACCCCACTAGACCTGCCCTGGGAAATACTGTCATGATGTGCTTTCCCGCACCACAATATCAGGGTTCATGTCAGGTCCAGGGCTTAAGCTACTGAGAGTAATCCTCCTTAGACATCGTTTAGACGGGAGTGACAGGAGTGCATTGACTGTTGAAGGCAGGGAATGGGGTGGGTCGGTGGGAGTGTACCGAAAGGCTGTTCACAGAGTGACCAAGATTTTTCCTTCCATATTTATGATCACATGAGGGAATCTTTAAAAACATTGCAACCAATCTAAAACAGAGTAATCCTGTTCTTTTGGACTGACATAAAGAACTCCATTCATAGAAGAGCAACTTTTTATTTCAAAAATGCAGCGTTTGAAGAGAGAAACTAATATTTGAAAGAAAGTGATGCTGTATACGACGGACTAAAATATCAAAACAAAAAAAACCTAATTTCAATGCATTCTAATGAGCTGTCAGTATATTTGAACGATCTGAAACTGGAAGCCATCAAAACACATTTGTGAATGTAAAAACTGTCTGTCACAGGAACTTTCTAATGCACTTCATGTTTGGTTCTGACAATCGGAAATGAGGTCCACACAGTTTTTCTTTATAAATTCCACTTCGCAGCGGGAAAAAGTCCAAGCGTCATTTATACATCCTGCTTCGTTTCTGGTTTATTGAAATGCTCTTAAAAACAGTCAGACACTAAAAATACATAAATAAATAAACATCGCACTTCACAGTGCTGTTGGAGGTCATGCTTGCTGTATGTTTCTGCACGTTTCTCTCGCTGTGTTTAGTCACTTTGCAGATTGTGATCTTTACTCTCTGTTTAACTATTTATCAGTAAGATAGTGCAAATCTTCTAAAGTAAAAATTTGAATGAAACTTGGTGGGGAGGTGGAGGCAGGACAAAACCAGAGTCCTTTAAATGTTAGTGTGATTCTGGATCACTGATTTTAAAACTGCAAAACAGGGAATTAACATTGTCAAGGGATGTGCTCCTTGAGTCCCCTAAAATTGTACACCTGTGTGAGGCGTCTATTTGTGTGTGTTTTGCCATGTCTTGACTTTATTTTTTATTCTTAATTTTTAAAAAAACGAGACATTTTTCAGCATTCTTATCATTTTCAGGCACACGTCCAGTGTGACATTGTTAAAGAGTTTAATGTAAGTGCAGTCTCTGTGCTTCTCTTTCCTTAAGTTCTCGTCAGTTCTCTGACACAGTGTTTTTGACTGCATGATATTTTCCACTGAGGTCAAGGAAAAGTGGTTAGGAAAAAGAGATAGCAGGCAGTTTTTTTTGGAATATTCAGATGTGCCCGTTGTCTTGTCTTTTCGATACTTTTTTTTTTTGTTTCCCTCTGTTTTTCCTTTCTCTTTCCTCTGTTTCCCCAAAACGGTCGTGGCAGATGCCTGCCCCTCCCTGGGCCTGGTTTGGCTCAGGGAGTTCTTCCTGTTAAATGGGAGTTTTTCCTTCACACTGTCGCCAAGTACTTCCTCATAGGGGGTCATGTGATCGTTGGGGTTCTCTCGCTTGCACTGTAGGAGCTTTGCTTTATAATATAAAGTACCACGAGGCAACCGTTGTTGTGATTTGGAGCTATATAAATAAAAGTGAATTGAATTTGATCATGAGTGGCTCAAAATGTGTGTGATTTGCTCACAATCAGTCATAATATTATTATCAACAATAATATAATAATTACTGATTCTATCCTGATTCTCTGCCCAGTTTTCTTCACAGTTCTGACATCTAAAAATATTTAAATAAATGTCTTTAAATCAAATTATTTAAAATAATTTGCTTAATTTAAGAGAAAGTGGTACACTGTTTTCAAGAGCAACTTCACCATGGTCTTCACAAAGATAGAAATTACAGAAGCATATACAGATGTATCGTCACCAGCTTGTTGATAAAATGGACACAACATGAAAAATTAGTTTTCATCTTAAATCACAAATTCTACTCATTCGAGTCTTTCAGAGTAAAATACGTCTCCATTATTTATCACTTCAGAGTTGGCGTGCAGAGAAAAGAGGCTGCAGACTCTGATAAGCTCAGAGTGTTATGCTGTTTAAAACTAATCAAAGCCTGGGACACAGAAACATACATAATAATAAATATGAATAAGTCATGCTGCAGCATAAAAACTGCATAAATACTGTGTCAGAATACATAATAGAAGATGAGAGTAGAGAAAATGTTCATGCGTGACCTTTATTCCAGGATAATATGTAATCTCGAGGGTGTAACAAAACTCCACGGCCGCTTTTGTTCAGGCCTCCAGTGTTGATATTGTCTCCCAATAATGCCACAGATCTCATTGGTTCTTTTCTGTTGTAGAGTATCTTTAATCAGATTTGTGCAGATGGCATGTTGGGTCACTCAGTTACACAGGCACATGGATATATACGCATACAAGCTACACATTCATGCACGTAATCACAAATCTTGGGGTGAGTTGAGGACAGCATATCCTGAGTATATGGAACTCCCTGCAGTTGAAGCAGCCAGCATACAAAATACTCTGAAATATGAAGCTGAGGTTCAAAGACCCAGTGTGGCTATACTGTGTATTATGTGAGATGGAGAAATAATAAGTCTATATTCTTGATACCAAAGCACATGCATGACAAGTGAGATATTAGACAGAGTGAAGGAACACTGCTCTGTCTTTACTCCAAACAGGAATTGTGAAGCATAAAAAATAAACTCCCCATCTGTCAGCTGCTTTGGTCCTTTTGCAGTTGCTCTTTGACTCTTCGAGATGACACAATCAAAGATGATACGTTGCCTTGTTCTTGTTTGTCTTGTTTGTATGGAATGAGATATGGCGTAACTGATTTATTGGACCGTTTCGATGACTGTCATCCTGCGTTACCTGTGAGGTGTCAGATTCCACTTGCTGACATGTGGCCATAAAGTGTTTATCTTCTCTGAAAACACAAAGAAGTCACAAACAAATGATGGATTTCAAACATTACTAGTTGAGACTGCGACTCAACCTTATTTAAGAATGAACAAGACAAAAAGTGGCATCTTTATGTCAGCCATCATTAAGATCAACTACACATTCAGCGACGCTAGGAACTCACCAAGAACCAGAAGTCCGTGGATGTTTTCTGGGATAAGAATGGGGGCCAGCCATGTCCTTTAACAAGATGTTCCTTTACATCTATGTTTTATTGAAAAGTGAAAAGTTATGGCATTTATGGTTTACAGCTCGCCAGATGGACTGACTCCAAATTTTGTGTTTACACATTTTCACAGTTTTGACAGGATTTTTTCGTTTATTAATGAAACATTTGTGTTACTTACAGGGTAAAGAACGTTGGAGATTCTCTGACTTTTCATCTAATACATTTTACCAGTTTTTCAGTTTTCATCCGATTCGGAATCGCCTGTGATTAGTTTAGGAACAACTAGTAAATTTTGACACACAAAGATGTTAAGATGCTGAATATGTTTCCTGCTGATGGGAGTGGAGTTCAAAAGCAAGTCACTTTCCATAGATTCCAGTTTTGGTCTTTATATCTAATTCACAGCAACTATATGAGAGATGAATGCTTTCTATAATAAATCCATTTGAATACTGGAAAAGCTTAAAGTTATGGGTTGTGGCCATTTAATTGACAGGTGTTTTGATACAGACCATTGAAATAGATCTCTTAACCATATTTGTGCATATGTCTGCCTTTTAGAGCACTTTTAAAGAAACTGTCGGATAACTAAAATGGCATTGAGTAATTTGTCCAAGAAATGGGTACTCCAGTACACATTGCATGTTGACGAACATCTCAATGTAAATATGCCAGAATTAGCCAAAAGGCTACTTTTCATCTGCAGTCCCTGGCAGGTCAGACAGAAACGAGGAGAAAAAAAGAAGAAAAAACATCCAAAACACCGTCAGACAATATACAACAATATAATCTAAACAACAAATGCTTTAAATTACACATGAAAACCCACAATACAATAAGAAAACACAAAACAACAAATATAAAGCACACATCATTAATTACAACACATTAAAATAAAAATAATAATCACATAATCTGATTCTTCTTTAGCCACTGTTTGAAATGAGTTAAAGGTCGTACATTCTCTTATTACAGCTGGAATATTGTTCCAAATCTCACCGCCCTTAACTGATAACACCTGTTTACTAAATGTTGTATGTCTAAAAGGTATTACACAGTCACCTCTAGTAGAGGCTCTGGTTAATCTTCCACTAATGTTTGATTTTAACATGATGAACTCACCCAGTGAAGGTGGAGCAAGCCCATGTAAAGTTTTATAAATAGAACAATTGAAAAAAATTTCAAATCTTAAAATATTATATTTCTGAAGTATAAAACAAAGATCAAAAGAAAAAGGCTTTCTATCTAACACATTTAAAGCCTTTTAAAATAAAAATTCTATTGGTTTTAAAATAGTACTACTTGCCAGTTAGTAACACAATATTCTATATGAGAAAAAACTCATAGAACAGAAAAAAAATTCTACCTGCGTTTTCTGACAGTGATGATCTAAAATTGTGTAAATTGAAATGAATGATCTTAGGTATATTTTTTAACACGATTCTTGAGTGATAAAGTTGAATCTATCACAATACCATGATATTTACCTTCATTTACAATTTTAAGTTCTTGAGCTGAGTATTGATGTTTTTACAAATATTTAGTAAATCATAAATATATACAGAAAACAAATTTGGCCCAGGTATGGAGCCTTGAGGTACTCCTATTTTACAATCAAGGTAGGAGATTTGACACCAATTAACAGATAATTTGAATAAAGGTAACCTTTATTTAAATGATCGATCAATTGCCTTACTATCCATTTTTAAATAATTCTTCCTCTTCTTGTTTCGGAATATCAGGTCCAGATCATCATCGCTTGATGTCGACTTCATTTCTTTCATAGTGCATTTTTTGAGGAAAACATTTTTGACAAATTATTGACAAAATCTGTTTTACAAAAAGTGACGGGTGACATGTCCCCATCCATCTTTAACATACAGACTATGCTGAACATCACCATGTTAGCACTACCATCACAGGTGCTGCCCTTGGCTTCAGAAATGCCACACAGTTCACCCAAACCAGTATTTGAAAAATGACCACACTCGAGTGCTGTTGTTCACTGAGCCGTGCCAGTGGCGTTTGGTTCATGCTATCACAATGCAAAACACATCAAAGTTACCAAAATGGAGCAAAGCCACCTTACCCCTCTCTTTTCAACAGGTTAAAACCAAAATATAGTTAGTTTCAAGCTTTCCAATGTGACAAGGATTTGCACTTGCCACTGTGGCTGCACTGTGGCTTTTTACCACAGTGTATATCATCAACTTTAAATATCTTAATTTCATTCAATTTTCACTGAAAAGAAGAGTATAAAAATTGAATGACTTGAGGAAAAAAAATTTGTGAATCAGCTTTTAGCTGAATGAACCCTGAGGGGTTTGAAGCCACGCTGCTGCCTTCTAAATAAATCTTTTGTATCTTTTCCCAGAACCAAGGCTCTTCACACTGCCAACATGATTGCACGAGTTGCTTTGGATAAGAATACGTGCAGAGTGTGTACTTAACCTTTAAGCCATTTAACAGAGAGGCATTCTGATGGCACAAAGAATTAATAAATTCATGATTTTACCAGCAGCGTTTATGAAAAAAATAAATATAAACTCACCACACTTTTGCAGCAGCAAAAGGTTTTAGAAATGCCATTGGCCTTGAAGCATTCAGGCTGCTTCCTCGAGACACGCATTCAAGCCATTGACAACATTTAGTCATTTAGTTTAGCCGTTTACAGCAGCTAGTTGCTTCGGTTGTTCATGATGCCGATCCATGTGTTCTAAAGCTTATTATTTAACACCGTAACAATACAAGATTTTGTAGCGATCTTGTCATATTTTGGATGACCTAGTCACTGCATTTCGTTGCATGAGCGATGACAATAATGTTGAATCTGAGTCACTTGGGGGCACAAGCCAATTCCAGTCCCGAGCTCAGATAAATGGGAATGCTTGCGTCAGGGAGGGCATCTGGCATAAA
Organism: Cichlasoma orientale; assembly: GCA_034780415.1. Taxonomy (NCBI): domain Eukaryota; kingdom Metazoa; phylum Chordata; class Actinopteri; order Cichliformes; family Cichlidae; genus Cichlasoma; species Cichlasoma orientale. Next base: position 6,459 of record JAVDPK010017556.1, on the reverse strand, counting down.
ATCTTTCCCAAATCAAACATGCAGATCATAAAGAATGAGATTTCCATAAGAATCACCTATGGTAAGATGCTAAGATTTTTGTTGGGCGTGACCAGGAATGGGACAGGATTATAACTTAATATATCAGAGGGACCATTCAGGTCAGGCAGTTTGGAGACAAAGGTATAGAGGTAAGGCTGACATGACATAGATATGGGCAGAGGAGGGATAGTGGATATATTGGACATATATATATATATATATAATGCTTTTCTTGAATGGACTTTGAAAGCGCGATCCACACCTTCAGCATATCCCACCTTGACTATTGCTATAGCCTTTATTCAGGTGTCAGTCAATCGCTGCATCGTCAATAACAATTGGTCCAAAACGCAGCGGCACGTGTAGTGACTGGCACTTGCAAACGGGACCATACATCTCCCATTCTGGCTTCCCTACACTGGCTCCCAGTGAGCTTTAGAATCGATTTTAAAATCTTATTACTTGTTTTTAAAGCTTTGCACAGTTTAGCACCCTCTTACCTCTCTGACCTCTTATGCTTACATATTCCTACTAGATTGTTAAAGGTCTGCTGAGCTTATACTCCTTTAAATTCTGAGGTCAAGAATGAAACAGAGGAGATCGGGCTTTCGCAGTTGCTGCTCCGAAACTATAGAATACATCAAGACCTCCCCAACAGTTGACTTTTTAAAAACCCAGTTGAAAACCCATTTTTATACTCTGGATTTTACTGAGTCCTGATGTGTTATTTTAACTATTTTATCTTTTTATTTTAACTGATGTTTGTCTTATGTTATGTTGTTTTATGTACTGTATTGTTTTGTACAGCACTTTGGTCAACTGTTGTTGTTTTTAAAAAAGTGCTTTAGAAATAAATTTGACTTAACTTGACTACCATGTTCGATAGGACTTGACAGTTCCCTTCACCTCCACAGCCCTGGGGATTACTTACTTATTGACAAGTATCTGGTAGTTGGGTCTCAGCCCATAGGGCCTGACCGGGCTCAGTCTGAATGAGCCACATGGGCCAGCCCTTCTGTGGACCCTCACCTACAGGAGGACCTGTAGGGGTCTGGTGCAGTGTGAATCAGGAGGTGGTAGAGGCAGAGACCTTAATGGTGATACTGGCTTTGCTTTCATGGAATGTCACCTCTTTGGTTTGGAAGGAGGCTGAGCTCGCGCTTGAGGCTGAGAGATACCAGCTAGATATAGTTGGGCTCACCTCAACACACGGCTTGATTCTGGAATGAGTCTTCTCAACCTAGAATGGCAAAAAATGAATTTGTATTTCTTCCTACTTATAGCCCTACAGAATCTGTCTATAAAAAGGAGACACTCTATCTGACAAAACAGAAGTCTAAAAGAACAAGGTGGATGTTAGCATTAAGGTAAAAACAACAAAAGCAAACACTTCCTCTGTGTTGTTCTGCCTAGAGTAGTATAGACACCACTCAGAGGTGGCAACAACAGTAACTGGGGCACTAAAAGAAGGAAAATACAAACCACCATGAGCTATGCGAACCATTTTGAGATGTTTCAGTAAAATTGTATGCACATATTGCAACCTATTTTACACCATTGTAAAAGGAATATTTTAGGTTAGTTGCTCTGCCTGATGGCTCAGTTATACTAGAGTAAAAAATAGGACAGCAACTTCCTTGTGAATAGGAAAAACTGGTGATTGCCCCATGATTGGACAGAATTTTTTTTCATATATTTTGACTGATTGCAATTAGATGCAGTGACCGTATGATTTCCCAGAGTTTTGAAGGTTTGTAAATAATTGCCATTTAATTGAAACACAGACAGTTGGCCAACATGTTGCAACTGCCAGCTGATTGTATTCTGGTAATGTTCCTGTGTCAAAGAGGGACTGTCATTTTGCAGTTAAACCGCTGTCCTACAGCAAATGTATGACTTCAGATCTGTGAGGTTCTGGCTGAACTTTGATTGTAAATAGTTAATGTGATTTTCTGTGTATGTAGATAGCAACAGATTTGTAACAGATGGCAAGAGATATGGAATTTTTGCTGATTTATCACAGTTGATCTCTGTATTATTGCAAACAGATTGTACATAATTGGCAACTTGACCTCATTCAATGGCAAACTGACATGAGACTGACAGCAGACTGACTCTATCTTATTGCTATATATATATATTTTTTATCTTTTATTGTTGTCTCCAACCACTTTTTTCCCTGTTGTGAAAATTGCATAACCATTTGGGAAACTTTACCCAAATTCCTTTCATTATTGCTTTGCATTGACTACACCATACAGAAAATATAGAATATTCATATAGAAAACATGAAAAAAATAACTGTTGCAGTCCATTTACCCCATTTTTCCTTTGGGGTAAAAACTGGGAGCCTTGATGTCTATCATTAACTTGAAAATGTGAAGAACTCCTTTGCAGAAGACTTCTAATTATCAGTTAAAAGGTAATGAAGAGAAAGAAATGTATTTTTATGCTAATCAGTTATTGTTTTCATTATCTACTGAATAGAGACTCATTAAGCAACAATTACACTATATGTACTAATTTACATAGCTAGGGTCCATCCATAAGTGGGAAAATCCTTTCCCCCCAGTCATCAGTGCTCTTTAGAAACTCCCTCTGAGACCAACAGAGCCCCAGATAACAGGGAGAAGCAACTGGAATAATAATGAGGAATGGGCTGGGAAAAAAGATGATGCCGCCTGCCCGGAGGGAAGAAATCTCACCGACACCTATGTAAATCCATTTACACACTGCAGGGTTAATTGCCTAGAGCTATAGACATGAACATCACCTGCAGAATATAGCAGAAAGATGAATTGCCGCCACTTGATCTTTCCTTAATACCTCCCTCTCCACACAAATTCCTTCTGGAGTACATACATAAAATATGTATATGTCTGGGAATACAAGTATCCACCATCCAATGGCGTGTTCACACCTGAGGCCAATCTTAAAGATTACTGGCACCGGTTTCTCTGCACGAAATGAGCATCTTTGTTAATTGCATTCATTTTTTATGATGGTTGAGCGATGAACAGGGAAAAAAAAGCTTAAGACAAAATCTTAAAGCCTACATTTCAAGTAGGGCTGCAGATTTTATCTAGGGAATAAAATCTAAAAGTTTTTACATTAGTGCTTCCTCTTCACCATAGATGACATGCACACTAATTCAAGCAAGTGCTTTTACAGCCCAGTTAACCCTGCTGAATCTCGGAGCACTGAATCATGGTTCTGTTCCCTGTATTACCTACTTAGAACCAAATTAAGCACTCCCCCATGGTCATTTGGCTGAAAAAGCATAAAACAAAATTCGATCATGACTCATCATTGCTACATTTGGAATTGGAACAGCAACATTTGAGATATTAAATTGAAATGCTGCAGCCTACATCACCATTTTCCATCCACTTATAGAGTGTATAAAATGGTAGATGACATGGTTGCTGATTGTGCTGTAGATCATAAACCTTCCTGTCTCTATGTTTGCACTCCCTGAGAAGGTAAAAGAATGCAGCATTTGAAGAGTGGAGATATGAACATTGCTTTAGTCTCAGGAGGAGAACGTGACAAACAACCAGAGCTGGATTTTAAACCTTCAGCAAAAGCAGCGATGAGCAGTCAGGCTGGTTGGATTGCAGCATCCATTTTTACCAGCACCTGTTTCTACTGTGAGTTGCTCTTTGGGCTTTGCTGTAAGCTTTTTGTTAATACTTAAACACTAAAAGAAAGCTTTTTTTTGTGTATCCTCTTCATTAAGATAGGGAGTTGTGTGCGGGACCAATTGCTCTTAATATCAAATGGTAATCATGCAACAGTACATCTCAAGCAGTGTTGCGCAGTAATGCAAAAGTAATGTAACTGAGAGTGTAACAAAGTACTTTCTTGAGGGAGCAAATAAGTAACATAATGCACTTGAGAAGGAGTGTGGAGAGATTCAAACTGCTTGTATTTGAGGTGCTCTTTGGAAGGGATACACACAGACTAAGTCACCAAAAAACTCCAAGGCACTCTCTATCCAAATAACATTAAAAAACAAATGGCCTCTGTTTCCTGTTAGTCGTTTTCAGGTTTCATGACCAAGTGGTCAGTATTTTGCTCGTGTTTGCAGACAAGTCAGTGTCTACGGACGGCCATGGCAACCTTACACTGAATTTAAAAGGAGTTTTTTTTTGGTGCGGCACCTCATGCTAGTGATTGCCAGCAACCTCCAGAAACCACACACAGTCAGTCTGAGAATATACATTTTTTCTTTCTAAACCGTTGCCAGGTGGTCACTAACTGGTCTCTAGGATGACTGACTGAGGGTTAAGACAAGCTCATTGAAGCTGCACATAAAGTCCACCTGTGTCTAATACTGGGAGCTCACTAATGTGTTTGTACCCCTGCAGTCACTACTGCACATAGAGCTACAGCACATAACATCAGTGCTAGTTTTAGTCTGTGATCTTTAGTGAACTATTCATACAGGTTATGTTAGCTCACTTCAGGATACAGTCTTTATTTTAGATTTTGTTATAAAAAAAAAAAAAGGTGCCCAGAAAATATTTTTCATCAGATTTTATATTCAGAAAAGCTGAGTTTTGAATTAAAAAAAAAAAATGCTGTAATTTGGTCACGGGGCTAAAACAGAGTTCATATCTGGCTAGCAAACATATAGTTTGAGCCCATTTCCAATCATTTAAGGCGTTCATCTGCTCTCTGCTTGACTGCTAAATGTCCTGTAGAGATTACTGAAGGGAAAATGTTGACGCTGCTATGCATAAATACATATAACCTTGATGCACAGGGTTGTAGATGGAGGAAGATAACCTTGAGAATATATGGACAAAACAGAATGTACAGAATTCACAGATAATCAGAAAACCCAACACAAGTAAATAATGGTGGGCCAAAGAGAAGCCCCAAGACAAACCTTGGCACGCTCCATGCTGGTACTTTGTGTTCTTATTGTGCATAGATTAAAGCTGCTCGTATGTACTACAGGAAAACATACGGACAGGCTAGTATAGTTCTTTAACTCAAAGGCTGTGCATGCTGGAGCCTACGAGGCCTGCATAGAAGCTCTGCCAAGTGTGTGGGCATGCGTTTTCCGAAATCTGTTTGCATGCATGTGCGAGTGAGTGTATCGGAGAGTGAGTGGGCGAGCGAGAGGTGGAAGGAAAGAGCGGAAGAGCGCACTGATAAACTGAAGAGCTGGCAAAAAGGGGGAGTGAAGAGGGGAGGGGAGCAGGGTTAGTGACAGCTCGATTTTAACAGGGGCTTGCACGCTCTGTCCCCCCCGGTGGGCATCGTGGAGTCTCAATAAGCATGCATCCGTGCATGAGAGTGTGTGTGCAAAGCCTGAGGGATGTCCTTTTTTCTGTGCATCAGCTCCACAGGGGGAATGCCACCTGCTAACTCCTCATTAGCTAGCCGTCGTCACGCTCGTGTTAGGTGTGCGTTTGCGTGTGTTGTTTTGCTGTCTTAAATGCAGAGAAATGTGCATGTGTTTGTGTGCCCAATTCAGTCCTGCATATTGAAATAATCTATATTTCAATAATAATGAGGGGAAAGAGTTATAGTAGATATGATCAAATGGGAGGCACACTGGAGCCCTGATGAGTTAATTTAATATTCCACCTTGTAAGGTGATGTTAATGCTTCCAGCAAATACTGCCTGATATCGATCAGTGTGTACTTTAGGCAAGGGCTGAACTCTAGTTGTGATTCATGCTTTTAGAGATGTTATAATACTGTTGGTAGTACAGCAAATTTGTCAAGATAAAATGAACCAGGGCACTCATCCATCATGCCTTACGACAACACAACTATCTAGTCTGTTTGCTGACAATGGCCCATTTTTCAAGACACCGCACTTCATTCGGTAGAAACCCCGCAGAATGTCATTTTTCAGCATTTTCCATTCCCCTAAAAGGCAATCTTTTTAATGCAGCAGAGCCACAAGCAGACTTGCATTTGCCTCTTTTTCATAGTGTTTTAAACCTAAGAGAGTTGGAAAGTGTCAGCTGTAACCTTCCCAGCCGTGCTGGTTATTAGAAAGACTGTGCATTTTAATACTCCTCCAACAATGAACGATGACCTTCAGATGCTGCGTGTGCTCTTCTGGACGTCTTGAGAGAATATGACCTGCGCTTTGATTTGATTGGATGTGAAACGTGAATAAGCTGACGACCACCAATAACCACAGTGCTTTTGGATGGATTTCAGAGAGGCCAGCCTTTGATTTTGGTGGGAGTTTTTCCAAGGAAACCCCAACAGTGCAGATCGTGCTGGTGTAGTGAGATTGGCTTTGATAACCGTGCTAGCGAAGGGTGTTGCTGAGGGTGCGGGGCGGGGGGTGGGGGGTGCGGCCCCCTCCGGGGGGGGGGCTGCCTCTGCGGGGGCCGGGGTGCGGGGTCGGGGGCCCTGGTGCCCGGGGTTGCCCGTCTCCCGGCTGGGCCCCTCCCTGCGCTGGAG
>JAVDPK010017555.1:0-12603 GCA_034780415.1 Cichlasoma orientale | reverse complement strand
GCTGCATCACGAACACATGAAAAAGACTCACTTCCGTTATTAAGGTCATGTGACTTACACTATGCACCCAACAGCCAGGTACTCTTGGGGGTCCGGGTGACGCCAAAGAGTAAGACTGGACGCAGTACGAAGACACAAAACACGGCGACAGCGGAGGATTTCAGGATTCCAGAACTTTTGTCGCTAGTCACTTTATGCAACCTAGCAACAAAGTCACTAAGTTGGCAACACTGCATGAACCACGTGAACATAATCCACTGCGTGGTGGGGTGACATATTTACACCATGAAATTAGCCTATCATGATATAATTTATTTTCCCGGCCAAGATTTTTTTTTTTTTTTCCTTCTTCTTTTCCCCGGTATTATCGTGAATGATATGATATGGCACAGCCCTAATAGTTACAAGGTCACACATTTATAGGCATAGTAACTTTGTACAAAAGTCCTTCAGTTTAACCAGTGTTTGCCCTCTGATCGTTTCCCAGTTTCCTCCAGTACATCTCCCAGGAGCTGTGTGAGGTGGAGGGTGATGAGCAGCTGGCGGCACCCTCTAAAGAGATGCTGGAGCAGGAGAAACAGCTGCTGCTGGCCTTCAAGCCTGTCATGCAGAAGTTTCTGCACGACCATACCGAGCTGCAGGTCAGCGCCCTCTATGCCTTGCAGGTGCACTGCAATGCCAGAGGGTTCCCTAAAGGTAAAGTACCCCCAAATTTTCTACAGTCAACTATAAAAACTTATTACAGGCTTATTGGTTAGTAAGAAACACAGTTTACAGGGACGTAAAAGTAATCTTGATTACTCTGGGTGTTGTGTTAAAATTGCAAAATAAAAATGATATAGAGAAGATGTCAAGTTTTTGTGAATTCAGAAATATTTAATTATTTTCAACAAGGCATGCTGCTGCGCTACTTTGTCAACTTCTACGACATGGAGATCATTGAAGAAGAAGCCTTCCTTGCATGGAAAGAAGACATTACCCAAGAATTCCCTGGAAAAGGAAAAGCTTTATTCCAGGTACACTAATGCAGTTTAGTTAGAAAGAAAGAACATGTTCTTCATAAATACCACAACTGACAGAGTTGATGCACACTTTAACTTTCCCCCAATCAGGTAAACCAGTGGCTCACCTGGCTGGAGACAGCGGAGGAGGAGGAGTCTGAGGACGAAGCAGACTAAGAAACTAAGCAGAAGCATCATGGCGTAGATCAACCGTATCTTATTAGACTCGCGTTTCCTTTATTAAACTCCATGCTTAATTTAACCACTACCACGTGGCACTCGGCTGCTTCTGTCTCACCAATATAAACCGAAAGCTTGTGCCCATAAGGCTCCGTGTGCTACCACCTGCACCTGCCTGACGATAGGCTGAGAACTGTCGTTTGTCGCCTGATGGATGTTTTTTGTTTCGTTTCCTTTTTTTGAGGTCTGTGTCCTGATCAGCTACATGAATTCAGTGGCTCAACAATGTGTTCTTTTTTTCTTTTTTTTCTTCTTTGCTCTGTTAGGTTGTAACTTTATTTTCACTGTATTGCAATTTCTTTTTTTTTTCTTTCCATTCAATTTTTACTGATTTTAAAGCTCCCCAGGTAGGAAACAGAAGAACATGTAGGATTTCCCCCTTAAGATGAATTACTGGTGATCTCGGCTAATTCTAGTTAAAAAGTTAACACAGGGTCTTGTCAGCAAGCTGCTTTTGTGATCATCTGTCAGGGCCCGGCCTAATTTCTTTCCATCATGCTTTAAAAACAGTAACAGCATCGGGGGATTAGGCACACGGGCTGCACAGAGATCTTTATAATGAACCACTTGTCAGACCCTTGTTTCAGAGAGCGTGTTTAAACGGTCAGATGGCCCACTGAAGTTGAATGAAGCACAAGCTGGCGAAACATTTCATGACTGAATGTTTGTGTTTAGTCAACAAATGCTCACTCAATTCCTGTTCCCCACTTTTTTTGTTTTTTGATTAAAAGTGCTCTTCATAGTCACTGATGAGGAGCATGTTTTCATTATCATTTCTCCCATTTTGTTCTGTCCCTGTTTTCTGTCTTTTTTTTTCTTTTCTTTTTTTATTATGAGTGGTTGCAATACTCATTCTCCAAATGATGTTTAAAAAAAAAGAAAAAAAAAGAGAAAAAGCTGTAATCATTGGTTTGCCGCCGTAACGTTTCAAAGTTGCCTGTGTTTCTACCTCTTAGGTTAGATGGGCTTTTTTGTGCTGGGATAATATCTGCTAAGAAGAATATCGAGCCCAAGCAAATGCTGAAGTATTTGATTTAATCCTGGCCTAATTGCACAATAAATGTATTGAAGCAGACATTAACAGTGACGTGTCGCATGCTTTACAAGTGTTTATATTTCAGGAGGAAAGAGTTGGGTTTTGTTTTTTTTTTTTTGGTAATTTGGCTGCCCTGGATGTTGAGACACGTACCTGTCAAACGGTGGTGAGTTATGTCGAGTAGATTTTGAAGCGGCCGTGATGCGGTTGGTTTTTATATTGAGGGCTCAATATGTTTTAAGAAAAACAAAAGTGCGCACCTCTTAAATTGGCAAACTATAAAGTATTTCAACACAATTGATTTCCCTTCTCCAAAAGCTAAACAAGTGACCATCAGGTTTACCCGAGAACTGTGCTCACGAGTCATGTTTATGTACAAGGCAATGGATTAGGATCTTACTGTAAGGTATTCATAATTATTGTGCACCTCTATTGCTTTAATGTCAATAAAGTCAGTACATGAGTACCGATACTACTTTTCACCTTTATTTCCCCCGCTTTGATTTACATATTCCAACGCTCCAATGAAAAACATCGTAGATGACAGCAGTCTTATGACCACTGAGCAGCTCCACTGGAGTGCCTCAGTTTGCCCGGGAGCGTGTGGATACATTCATCATCAGTCCTGATCTGTTGGGATCCAGAAGTAATCCACCACCTTCCTGCCTCTGCGTAGAGGGGCGGAGTCAGTTCGCTCTCCTCCGTAGGCAGGCAGCTCATCAAAGTGACTCTGACCCAGATCCCTCCCCATGTGTGGGGCTGTCAACCTGAACATGGTCCTGAGTAAATACAGTTCACTGTGAATGCATGGCAACAGTTTTGAAAGGGAGAAAATCTTTAAATTTATCTTTTTGCCCCGGAGTTTTTCTTTGTAATGAAAACTTAAAAGAATTTTAATTATATACAAAGCACGATTTAATCAGTTTACCTGGATAAGCTCCTTTCAGGCTCTTCAAGGCTGGACTCTGGAGTGGAGATGTATACAGGATCTCCTTCCTGAATCACATGACATAAGACAGGAAGTGGCTGCTGTTACATCAAGAGCTTCTCTTTTTAAACGTCCTGTGTTGTAGGTCTGAACATTCACTAAATCTCTTGTGAGATTATATCTATTTGATGGTGTCGGGAATGCAGGCGTAAAATCATCTCACTGTGAAATTTCTTGGAGCGCCATCTTGGTTCTTGAGGATTTTTACCCTCTGGTCGCTCTCCGTCATGCAGAGGAAGTAGGTTTTGATTTGGGCTTGACACTGTTGAGAAAAACATGTAAATTTCACCTGAAGATCTAGAAGTTAGTTTAAGAAGATGAAGTGAAATGTACAGAGCAAACATTGCGGTATTGTACGACAGTGAATCCCTTCAGGAATGTTTTACAGGACAGGAATGACCGTTTGAACGCAGTGTTTTCTAATTGCTCAGTGGGAGTGATGCTTTCTTACTGCTTTGTTCTGCCTCAGAGCCTTCAGGTCCTCCTGAGCTCCAAACATGTCAGCCAGCTCCTGGTACTTCTCCCTCCAGCCGAGGCACTCGGCCACTCGCTCCTGCCTCTCCTTCTCTGCCAGATGCCTCTCGGCCTCGACCTCCCGCCGGGCCTGGTTGGCTCTTTTGCTCTCGTCTTCTGAGGCCATCGCCTTACGTTTCCAGTTCATCTCGCTGCAAAGAGAGAGCTGAGACTGCATCCTAAAGCATCACAGCCAGACTGCAGAGACATGGTATCGACTACATCTTCATGCAGCTGGAGAAGGCGGCCTAAATTGTTGTTGAGCATAGTCTCCTTTTATGTTATATGACAGCTGATGATTTTAATTTTGCAATATAAGCTGGTCTGCAGTTATTATACTTGAAGAAAAACCCTAAGACATAAACAAAAGATGACAGGTTATTATTATAAATAATGAAAAATCAAAGGCTTTTGGTAAATCTGTTGCCCAATCAGGTATATATATCTGAACCTTGGTATTTCTGTTCATGGGCACAGGGACTGTAAAAAACTGCAGTGAAGGTAAACGAGTACGATTTCATGGGTTTTCTGCAGCACTGTGTGCTGTGTGAACAAACAGGCCTTCTCTGACTTTTCTCTTTGTTTCTGGTTCTCCTCCTCTGCCTTCCTGATGTGACTCAGCTGAACTGAATCTGCTCACAGAGCTTTTAAATGAAAGGCCGTTATTGTTGTACGATGGACGAACAATGGCACTGAGCTTTGGGAAATCCCCTTATAGAACATAAATGGATAATCCAAAAAAATCTGAAAACAAAAGACAAATTAATGACCCAGCCCACCCCTACACACACACACACACACACACATTTTCATGTTTGTTCATTTTAGCAGTGCAAACTGTCAGATTAGCTCTGACATCCTGATGTAACCATTATTAGATCGGATCTTAAAAAGAGCTTGTGTGTTTACATAGAGAGCACCGGGTGCTACAAAATGTATTTTAACCAAAGAGTTTGAAGAACTAAAGAAATAAAATATCACTTTGATAGGAAAGTAGGGAGAGATCAGTGCCACGCAGGACACGGTCAGGGGTGGACTCAGACCCAGGCCCCTGCAGACCCGAGTCACCCAGCACCATCTCTAACTAAAACTTCCACATATAATTTCTTGGACTCACATTGTGAGCTGTTATACATTCATTGATTGCTTCTTTCATTCACTAGTTTCTAAAACAACAAAACGAGAACTCATTTCTCGTGGAGTTCACGCACAGTTCAAAACTGAAAATCTCTTTTTTAAATACTGCATAGGAACATATTCCAAGCAACCTTTGACCTTTTAAAATAAGGTCAGGAAGATTAGAGGTACTTTATTCATCCTGTGTTTAGGAAAATTATTTTGTTACAGCAGCTGACATAATAATAATAATAAATGATTACATTTAGTCAGGTATTAATAAGTTTGTTATTATTATTTAGATAACATGTAAATCTCTTTTGAATCTTTCAAATGTAACGCTGTCCTTGGGAATGTTTTGAAGCCAGTAATGCCTGACTCCAAATCTGTGGAAGGGTATGAGAGCCCAGTGTTAAACATTTTTGCCCCCTACTGGCCAAAAATGGCATACTGCATACTACAGCTTAAACAGAATGCAGTGGTTCTCAAACTGTGGGGCGGGCCCAAGTGGTGTGGCGCAGACAACCAGGAAAAAACTAAAAAGTGAAACGTGAGCGACTTCAAAGGCAACTAATTCCAAGAAGCATTTTAAGAACTGCTCCAAAATTCTGCCTCCCTCACTTCATTTTCATCAGTGACAAAAGCCTGATGGCAAAATCAGAGAATAGAGGTGCTTAAGATAGTTAGTGGGGATATAAAAGCAGCAGCCAGGTGTCATTACAGTGTGTCTACCTCTCTTTAATTTGGACATTTTCTTGAGTAATCTTCCTCAGCTTGTGTTGGAGGTTATCTCTGTCCGCCTCCAGGCTCCTGCTCTCCTGCAGGAGGGCCTGTTTCTCTCCGGACACCCGATCCAGCTTCAGCTTGCTTTCAAAGTAGTTCTTCTCTGTCTGCGCCAGCAAAAGCTGCACACTCGTGTGCTGCAGGAAGAAAACGCAGATGTCAAATTAGAGGCGGCTTATCACTAAATAAGTTTCATGTTTCATTAAATGGAAACCTGGAACGGTTTCCCTTTAATGAACTCGCTCCACTGATGATCTTCTTGTTCGATTCAGGAAATTCATTAATTGTGGTCAAATAAAAAAGGAGCTCAGCTGGAAAACTGCACCTGAAAGCACTTCCCACCAACTCTGCCTGAAGTGATGGCATCTGCAGTTTGTTGCTTTGCTCATCAAAAACATCATGGTATTAAAGATCATTTACTGCAGTTCATATAAACATCATTTATGTAATCATTTCATTTCCCCTCACTTCATGATCTGATGAAAGTTTGGAGTTTAGCACCAGCAGGAGACCCTCTATTTGAGATCATTTAAGCCCCAGGTTATGGTCTGTCAAGTCAAAGTCTCGTTTGCTGATACAAAATTAACAAACAATAACTTGTAGCTTTGCTCACTGAAAACATAATTATGGTAATATCGACAATTCCCTGTAACTTACATTTACATTATTTTAAATAAATGTAATTTCCTCTCACCCTTTAATCTGAAGAAAGGTGGCGGCAGGAGGGGATGCGATCCTTTCAGCATGTTTCATTCAGAGCTTGCAAACCATTACGTTTTGGTCTTTGAAGCTCTTCTTTGTTCCACCATCACATGAGGTCCAAAATGGTGGCATGGCATTTTAAAATGCTTGTTTTTAATTACTAAAGTAAATTCATCAATCTTATTCACATGTCTTTATCCTGATATCGTCTATTTAACTTAACATTTAACCTCTCCTGATCTCTTGCAGAAATGGAGGAAACGTGAGCTGTGTGATGGAGCTCACAGCTGCAGGATTTTTAAGACTGGTACTGATGTTTAGGTATGTGAAACTCTGATATTCTGATTTATCATCCACGACCTACGAAACATAAACATTTGTTTTGCTCAGATCAGCTGTTTGTGGTGTTTAACACTCTGCAGAGCGCCCTCTGGTGGACAAACTACACAACATCAAGAGTCGTGCTTCAAGGGTGTTTCTCCTGTTTGATTTATAAAAGCTGATACCTATAAATGGGCTTTTTTTTTTTTTACTTACATTTACGCTACCTTTCCCATTATGATGGAGTCATTAAGAAGGCCAGAAGGAGCATGTATGACACGTAGTTACACAAATTGTCGTGTCTCGTGTCTCATACCTCCTTTTTCAGCTGCTGCAGTTCTTCGCTCAGACGCCCCCTGTCCGCCTCGGCTGCATCCTTGTCCCGCTGACAGCCCAGGGCCCGAGCCTCGGCCACGGCCCTGCTCTTCTCTGCCTCCACCCTGGACTCCTCTGCCTCATCTGCAGCTCGTGAGCACAACATTGCCCTTTGCTGGCTCTGATACAGCTTCTGCTTCAGCTGATGGGGGTGGGGGGGGGGTCATTGAGAGAGGGATGAGTGTGTACTGTAGTGACACAGTTAAGAAACAGTAGATGCCTTCCTTTGTTTCCACATGTAATGTGATTCTACCCCCTCAGAGTGAGAAAGGTCTGCATCAGCAGGCATGAATGGATGTAGGTTAGATATATATACATGCATTTCCTTTATACATTCAAAACTTCTTATAAAAAAAACTAGATCTAAGATTTCACACAATGAAACACTTCAACTTCTTATTGTGGACGTCATAATTTCATATAAAACCGCTACTTTTATTGTGAAGAGCTGGCTCCTCAGTAACACAATGGCATTTCTGCAAAGGCAGCAACATTTCCTGCCATAAAATGCCCCCATATCACAGCACAGCCGAAGGATCCTCCCTCTGTGGGGTCGAGCATTCGGGCCTGTGCTGCTCGCAGTTCATGCCACACATGCAGCTGTCCACTCGTCTAGAATATGGTGAAGAATGACCGCAGTCATCTTCCACCAACATCTCAGTAGACCGAATGTAGTTCAGATGCAGTTTGTGCATCACTGAACTCACAGATGTTTGGAAGCATGTTGGAAACGCTGCAGCCGCTGCACAAATGATCAAATTTAGCTTTCAGGTTTAAAATAACGACGCCTCTTCACCGCTTTCTGCTCCCAGGATTACTTTTAGGTGCACAAAGATTACCATATTTTTACACATACACTTAACAACAGAATAAGATCCCATATTTTATTAGAACAATAACTTTTGTCACACATTTAATGCTGGCATGAGGCGTATTAAACATCATTCTTTTATATAATTTAACATGTACTGTAATGCGATTGTAGCATTAATGCAGAACAGAAACTGCTGTAAATCAGTTTTAACTGAGTCAGTGTAGTTACATGAAACTTATGTAATGTGACTTTAACTGCTCATGTATAATATTTGGGAGGAATAAATGGAATGGCCCGTGATATTTAATTATGGATGGTCTGTTCTTCCTCAATCAGAGTTATCAAACTGAGGTGATTTAAAAGAGGAAGATTCACTGAAAAGCTTCTTTTTTCATTTTTTCTATTATTGGTACCATTTAATAATCGCGTCTGACTGTACCTCCTTGACTTCAGCCTGCAGCTCCTGGTTCAGGTTCCTGAGGTTCCTCATGGTCAGCTCGTTCTCTGTGCGCATCATAATCCGCTCCATGTGGATCTCGTTTGATAAGTACTTGTTTTCCTTCTTCAGATCCTCGCATTCCTGCGGGAATTTATTAGAGACGTGCAGCGTGAAGTACACGCCACAGAGTTTAAGTGCTCATTACATTTATGGGATTTTTTCACACTCGCCGTGCTTATTGTTTTAGGTTTTATGGTTTATGGTTGAGCTATGGTTCTCTTTTATCCACAAATAGTCGTGGAACATCATTTTAAATGTGACATGTAGAAGGACTCCTGAAGGTTCCACCTGCAGTTTTGAGTCAAATCTGCATGTTTTTAAAAGGGGAAAAGTGTGTGTGGTTTCTGTAATCACTCATAATTTTCTGGCTGTTAAATCAGAGTGAATACATTCAGTTTCATTTTACATTCTCGGTGTTATATACATTGTGTTTCCTGCCCTCTTACCTTCCTCTTTCTGACCAGCTCCCCTTGCAGATGGTTGATCTGGAGGAAGGAGCCGTTGGAGCTGACGGCGCTGACCGGTCGGACCACCCGCACAGGCCTCCTGGATGTTCTGGGGAGAACTTTAACCTCTTCCGTTACTCCATTCCTGAACCGGCCGCCTCTGTTAACATTACTGCTGCTCATGGAGAAAGATTTGTACAGACTGTCGTCGAGCGAGGACTCCTTAGCCCTCTGCAGGTCTGTCTGGGATTTGGCCCTGATTGACATTTCAAAGGAGAAAAAAAGCTGATGCAGTTCTGCCAAAATGTCACCAAAAGAAAACAAGGGCTCCTGGTTTGTAGTTAGAGCATTGAAGAGCAGCCTGAATGAAGTTCTCAGTTTCACAGGGTGGATCCCGTCACCAGGCCAGCATCATTCAACATTTATGAGGTAACTGGATAGGAGAAAATGCACCGCGGCAAACAGTCTCTGTGTTTAGGCATGAGGACACCTCCCGCACCTTTTAAAGCCTTAAATTTCATAACACCTTTTTCCATGAAATCTTCAGATACTTTATATTTACATAAACATAAGCAAATATTAGGTGTTCAGAGGCAAGAACAACAACTTCAGACAGCTGATGTTCTGTTAGATGGAGAGGGGAGCGAGGGGAGACGGGCCAGATGTTACTGAGGTTTTGTTGCTGCTTAATAACAAAACTGTCTAACTTTGATACTGAGGTCCAGTGTTTGTTGGATTTTTTAACCACAGGGGGAGCACATCACAATAAATGCTGGGTAACACTTTATAATAGTGAGGGCTTAATTCCTCTGTAATCAAATGGAATTTGAATGTATCTTATTTGAAATTACAATGTAACCATATTTACCTACACAGGCTTAAAGGTACATTAGAATCAGAGGGTAAGAAGCCAGGTTTTTACAGAAGACGAAGAAGTAATTATACATTCAAATATAAGATTCATAAGGAGTGTAAATACCTGGAAGTTAGGCAGGGTTAAGTCACTCCATAATATGGCCCATGCCCCAAAAAGTACAGGGTAAGGTAGGGGACTAATTACAAAGAAATTATGCAGAATTTAAGAATATTCTAGTGTCCCTACCTTTAAGTATATGTAGGTAAATATAATTAAATGTAATTTCAAATCAAATGCATTGAAATTCCATTTATTAGAGTCGCAGCCGTATTCTAACGTGTCACCAGACGCTGCAACAACAGGAGCTCATTGCTGGCCTGTGACGGTATTTTGTGACTTTGACGTAATCATTTTTCTTACAGTCATAAAAAATCTTTTTATCTTGACATAATTATAATCTTACAGTGATACAAGCATGGACAGAGAGCCTCATAAAAAGACTGCCACCTCTCCGGTCTGGCACAAAGTTTCTCAGCTCACTTGCTAAAGAAATACGTGAAGCTCAGAGTGTGTAGAAACCTTTACAGCCTCTGCGTCCCCCTTCTGTAATTGCATCCATCTGGTTTATTTTATCCATACCTGAGAAGTCTCTGAGCCTTAGTTTTCTCATGTCTGTCTTTTTTTTGGGATGCACCCGGAATATTTCACTTCTCTTTTTGAACCAAACTGATTTCTGGTACCTTGAAGCTTCACAGAGACGTTCGTCACACTGAGTCAAAACTAAATCCTCCTGTTTTTGGCGCTCACTGAGATGTATTTCCTTGAATTAAACATTAACCAGATACTGTTTTACATGATGTTCCAGGCTACTTAAACTTGCCCTGTTCAATGTGCGTGACACAGCTGACTTCATTCTGTGTAACTTAAGAATGGCTGTTTGTTTGCACTCCTTCTGGGGTGTGTGTGCCACACTGGTAGAACTATTCAAATATTAGATGAGTTTAATATCATTTTCCTAACCCATTGTGCAGTTCAGGGTCACGGGGTGGGGGAACAAGCGCGTCTTTGGACTTTGGGAGGATGCTGGAGCACCCAGAGAGAGTCCACAAAGGCACCCACAGCCGGCCTGCAAGCCTGCAGCCGTGCCTCACATCTATTTAGTGAAATTCAATTGTTTTTATTAGGCTTTAGGTGGAACACGTTGGAACACTTTGCATTATTATCCCAAATGATTGGATCCCAAATTTATGTGATGTCATTTTTTGTGCTTGGGGAATTTACTACATAGAATATATGCAGGTTTTTTAGCCACTTTAGATCAGGTTTCTAGGAGGAAAGGTGGTCACAAATTGATTGTGCACGACAACAACAAAACAGGCCGAGTCATGAAAAACGATGCTTCTTTTCTCGCTTTGCTTTCCCTCACTGCACTAAAGTCACAAGCAGATCGAGCCATAAGCACGGCTTTTATTTTGATGTGTGCCACGGGACACGCTGCTGCTCCTCTGTGATGATCTGAAACATGGTAGAAACACACTGACCTCCAAATGATCCCCGAGCCAAAAAGAGAAAATTGGTACAGACAGCAAAAGTGAAGACAAGCAGAGGAACAGCGCGGAGGAAGTTCCTCTTCCTATTGGCTGTGAGGGGCAAACGTACCTTTGGCAAAGGTGCTTGCGAAGCAAAAAAACTCCAAATGCATGAACACAACATGCATTTGTGCTATTTTGTCGTGTTCATATGTGGCTGAAAAGGCAACAGTCTGATTTTTTAATGAAGCAATTCTAAACCGATCCGACCCGATTATCTTCTTAATAATATAAAAGGAGGATCTTCTTTTATTTATTATTACTCCCAACTTCCTGCATCTCTGCTTTGGCAATCCTTGATTTGTTTTTATTGCTAACGATCTTAGTGCTAAGTGTTTTATACATAGCCTATATATACATGTTTCTATAATTTGATCACCCATACAGCCACGTTTAGAGAGCTAGTGTCAAGATCTTTCTCGTGTGTGTGTGTGTGTGTGTGTGTGTTATCTCCAAGCAGGCCAGAGAGCAGGTTTGACCCTGTTTTCCTGTTTCCTCTTCTCCTCCCTGTCACATTCGTCCTGAGGCTTCCCCTTGTGCTTCGGTTTATCTGTTTCTTCAGCGCCACCGTCCACTTTAGTTACATTCTGTCACACAAGACATGGCAAGACTTTGTTGTTTGGCACCATTTTTGCTTGTGTTTTTTGCCCTGCTTTTGCAAACCTCTGACTCCACTTTGAGTAAAGGTAAGTTTTTGGTTTGGTTGCTTTGGCCTTCGTGTTTAATCCTGAATTATTCCACAAATCTAGCTTTTTAAATTCTGAAATTGCACAGTCGTCAAAATATTTGAACGTGTTTTCAAAATGTCTTTAGGATTACCTTCAGATTTTATTGTTAAAGCAATATTTTCAAGACGTTTTGCCCCTTCTGACATTAAACTTTAAGCCGTCTTTTTCATGCCGTTGTCAGACAACTGTACAATGTTAGCAAGAGAAAAAAAAACACTTTAATTTTTAACTTTTTTATTGAGTATTCTTTGGTGTACAAGCAGTGTGTGTGTGCCCGTACCATCGATTCTTTATGTAGCAGATCAACCTCATACACACTGCTTTACCTATAAAGTGCAATGTATACTTTATGATAACATAAATGACAGATCATAAGGCTTTTCAAAGGACAGTGAGCATGAGATCCATCCATCCACCCACCCATCCATCCATCCATCCACCCATCCATCCATCCACCCATCCATCCACCCATCCATCCACCCACCCACCCATCCATCCATCCACCCATCCATCCACCCACCCATCCATCCATCCATCCATCCACCCATCCATCCATCCATCCATCCATCCATCCACCCATCCATCCATCCATCCAT
>JAVDPK010017554.1:0-11097 GCA_034780415.1 Cichlasoma orientale | reverse complement strand
GTGTCTAAACCTGAGCTGGAGCTTCAACAAGGCCCTCCTACGGCACACCGTCACCACAGAGCAGCACTCAGCTCGCACTCCTAAATGTTTTCTTCTGCTAAATAAAAATCTGCACCCTTCAGTTTCACTGGAATTTCATTCCCATCATTGTAAGAGGGGAATGGAAAAAGGTTGAGCAACGACACTGTGTTCGGGCTTCGGCACAGTAAACAGAGACCCACAGAGCCCGGGAGCCAGAAACTCCTCCAGCGACGGTGAAAGCGCACACAAGATTTTGCCGTTCTGCTTTGTCACCTCTAACCTCGCCAAAACCTCCGTCGATTTTCCAAATATCTGGATGCAGCGTCGAGGCTTCAAAGCGCCTAATTGCTCCCAACGCCGTGCTCTGTTCCCCTCTCATTTTCCAAAACCGTTTCAGCGCAGTGAGACCCACGTTGACAGTGCGGGGTTCACGAGGCCCCAGAGCTAACGCGAACTTGATTATAACATTTCCTGCACTTTCCCCCGTTCGTTCTGTAATAGTTGTAATCCACGGAGAGAGGGACAGACGTCACTCTCCACAATTTTCCCGTCAATCATTCTTGGACAGAAGAAGAGCAGGAATAAGTGTGCGTGCACGCGTGAGAGGGCGACAAGGACATGATAACCCAGAAGTACAAACCACAGCATGAGATTTTGGGCTTCTTCGTGTCAAAGCGTTCCAACAAAATTCTCTCATTCCTATCTGGCCACAACTCCCTGCTGTCCCATCTTTCACTCTGCCTTTATCTCGCTTTCTCAACGAGTGCCTTTTCCTTTATTGACATCCCTCAGGTCCTCCTTCCTCGGTTCTCCGACCGTTCACCTCTTGATTTGCTGTAATACCCCCTGATTGAGGTACTCGAAACGAACGGGCCAAAACAAATGCTGTGTTTCACATCTGTTTTAATGAAGAGTGACTCTGTGCTATGTCAGGAATATGTTTTTTAAAGCCCCTGATATTATCCATCTCTTCGTAGTCTCCAATTTTTAATCCCTCTATATTTCTTCAGCCATTCTTCAAATTAATTGCCTAAATTGCCAATATCAACTGGATACTTGAAAACTGTGAAGGCATCCTCTCTGCATCCTATCTCCATCTACTTTCTTGATTGTTGCCAGGGCTCTAAAGCAGATTGGTCCTGATTAAAAAATGCGCGCAACTCCCCATAATCACAGCACTGCAATTAGAGGCCAAATTACACTGTTTTCATGTGATGTTTATGTTCCCCCCCTCAAGATATATTAGCTCAGTGTTTACGGCCGCGGTGCCCGGTGTAAAGATTGGCTGGTGACAGCAGCTGATAGTTGATAGCAGTAACATCAAAGACAAGCAACAGGCAGAAGAAAAGTGTGTGTTTGTGGGCTCTGAAACGCAGCACGTGAGACTTTCCATCCACAGCTTTAAGTGTTTCCAGGGGGTGTGAAGCAGTCACTGTCCAGATGCTCCCTTTCAGAACACACAAAACAGTGTTTCCTGAGGTTTCTAGCAGGTGGATGTCAGGCTGACCTACGCCACCCTGCGCAGCACCCCGAGACCCTCATTAGGCGCTAGACACCACCCTCAACCCTTAGGAAACCCTGGACCCCAGAATCTGGAAATGCATCACTGCTTGCACAAACTCTGTTTCCAAAGCTCTTTGCCTAAAACATCTTAAACTCAGATTTTTAAAAACAAGAGCCGTGCCAAAGACTCAATAAATTGCCAATAAATCACTGAAGATCTTTATTATTTTCACTTTTTTAAAAACTCTACTACTTTGCTACTGAACACTCAGTCAACTTTGCTGTTGCCTTTGGGCTTCACTGACAGTGGGGTTGCACGGACCGCCAAAGGGGAAAGCTAAGAAGTCTGATGGTTTCTGGCATTGTGCTGGAAGTCCAAAAATACTAGCTCACTTAACATCACAGCGGGGCGATGGAGGGAAAGGAAAAAGAGCACTGGAAAAAAAAAAAAAAGAAAGAAAGAAAAAGTAGCTCTAACAAAACTTGGTAAAAATGAGGGAAAACAAGCGGGGGCTGACAAATTATTGAGGTTATGAGGTTCCACCTGTTAAGATGAGTGCCGAGGAGAGTGGCTGACTATCATCATTACCATCTGGTGCTGTTGTTAGCAACACACAACAATAAACAAGGCAAGGCGAGTCGCACAAACCATGGGCTGAGCTGAATCAGACAGACAAATAAACACGCACGCACGCACGCACACATACACACACACACACACAGGGGCATTTTATGATATTACAGGCCTTTAGCTGTAGTCGCATCCAGAATAAGTGTCAATCCTAAGTCACCAAGGATAGCATAAAAAAAGCTAAAAATAAGGCTTTAGAATAGATAGAAATGCTTTCCCTCTGATAGTTATAGTGGCTCTTTTATGCTCATTTCCTTCTTCATATTTTTATTCCTTGGCTCTACTAGAGTTCACAGTTCAGTATAATCCTTATTGCTCTTGCACCGTGCCCCGGTGTAGCCCCTCGGGTCATCTGTCGTTTGAAACAAGCCAGTTTTGCTCCTCTCCCTTTAACAACAACGCTCACTTTAAATCAGCTTTCTTTCAATAGGCTTCCCCTTTCAAAGAGAGGGTTTGACGAGCAGGTGGGTGGGGCTCCGGACTCCACAGCCTGGGACGACGATGTTAGCGATGTTAGCACATTTTGCCATCATACAGAGGAAAGAAAAAAACTGAAAGTGCTTAGAGTGGATTACTTGTACATAAACTGACCTCATTGTTTGAATAATTATATGAATGTCAGAAAATAAGTACAAGTATGCTTTAAATTGGGAGATACCACCGAATCCCATTTAAAACCTCAACATGTGTTCACAGTGCACACATTTAAAGCTTATAAAGAAACAACGTGCTTCTTTATAATCTTCCTTTTTGATGAAACTCACAGTAAGGGCTGGATCAGGTGACCCTGAACCCTCCCTTAGTTACACTGTAATAAGCCCAGTCTGTTGGGGGGGGGGGGTACTTATGAGTGTTTCTTCTTCACTCACCTCATTTCATCCTCTATGTGCTTGTACAACACTCTGCATTAAATCATGAGTTATTATTAATCTCTGGCTCTCTTCCACAGCATGTATTCTGTTCTAGAATAAAAGATCAGTAAATTATTTGTTATTAAATTTGATATAATATAGTAATAAAGGCTTTATAAGCGTAGAAAGTGTTATGAGAAAGTTGCAAGCCACTGGGCAGAAGGGGAAATATGTTTAATTTGACCAGAATGAGAAAATCTCCCACCACTGGATGAAGGCCGATGAAATCTGGACACACAGACAGAATCCAAACTCAACTGTTCAAGTAGGAAATGAGCTAAGCTGATTTCCCCTAACAGCACCTGATGAGAACCAGAATGGCGCCGCAGACTTGACGATCTGCTCGCCGCTGACCTGTGCAGCCACAATGCAGATCGGGACAGGAACAGACCATCATGTAATTAAGCGGCCTCTCTGAAGTCTCAGGCAGCCGGTCAAAATCTGAGGATGAGTCAGAAGTTACTGTCACCACAGGTGAGTCACGATGCTGCGGTGGACAGAAAGTGAATCCCTCTGCAGGCTACTCTGTACATTCAGCACAAAACTGTCATGAGCTCACCGGATGTGAAGTCAGATCCATATCACAAAAGGCTTTAATTACTTTTAGTTTTAAGTCTTCTTGACCAAAAAAAGAAAAAAAAACCCTTCAACAGTGCTGCGACGACTTTTCGTGCTTTTTTTGTTTTGAGCCACAGGCTTGAGCGCGACGTGTGAGACTGTGCTTTTGGCCTTTGAGATCTATCTTTTATGTATTTCTCTGATGCTCTGTGCTTTTTATAATGTCAAGAAGAGTCTGTAAATGAAGTTAGGGATGCCTTGGCACTCCACTGCCTCGTGCTCTGCCAACCCTACTTTTATATTACCCCTCCCAGCCATTTCTCTCCCCGTCTCTGCTGCGTTTGAATAAAGTCTGAGGCTCCAACGAAGCAAACTGTCAATTCCACTCAGTTAGCCAAAGACATCATACATGGCGTGAATTTAATGCCTTCTCCATTCGCCCTGACAACACTTTCATCGCTTACAAAAATATTGAATAATTAGCTCTTAAACTATTAAATCCAACATACATGCAGTGACACAGCCAGACAGATACTGAGCTGCTGCCCAAAAATGACGCTCCTCTCCTGCTTTTTCTCGTTGCTTTTTTTTTTCTTTTTTCCGCGTCTGCCCGGCAGATGACACACTGGTGCTGTGGCTGTGGTTGGGGGGGGGAAGATAACCAACATCCAACACTGAGGATTGCCTTGTGTCTTCTTGCTAGATGGAGAAATAATAACAGTGTTTGAAAATGTTTAAACACTGCCAGGTTGTCATTGTGTTTACGAGTGCCAGTAAACAGAGAGTAATCAGGGCCCCCATAAATCAGCCAAAATAAGGAGAGTGTCTCGACGAAGAAGTAAATACGTTGTTATGGCAAGTGTGTGAGTGTCTTGTCTATGTGGCTGTGGGTGGACTGCCACAGTGTCCAAAAGAGGAAGCAACAGGCTCAACGTGAACAGGAATCAGGAAGCGGAATGTGGTGTGACGATGGAGGGCCACAGCAAGATTAAAATGAGGGCAGTGATAGCATCAGGGGATCACATACTACAGGGACGCATCGCTGATGAGCCTCTTGTCACCGCTTTGATACAGCAGGTACAAAAGAGAGAAAAGCGGGGCTGGCTCTCCTCAGACGGACCCTTTCATCACAGCTTTCTCAGTAACATCCTCGGGGATAAATGGCAATTGCTTGCGGTGTACAAAACACACACATTAGGAAGGAGAAAGAAAAAAAAAAAAGAAAGAAGCAAAAACCACAAGTAAACATTATTTAGATTTTTAAGTGTTTACATGTGTGCAAAAATAAACTTTTTTGGGGGGGATCTGGCCAAATGATATGTTTGCGCTGCACTCACTGCATCATTATGTTGCAATTCTTCACAGCGGTAGTTGCAGTGCCCTCTCGTACTCTTGGGGGATTTTCTGCGTCCTCGCTGGGTCACACCTCTGCTCACTCATTAAACTCTCTCCTCTCTCTTCCATCCCGTGGGAACACAAAGGCAAAGGATTGTTCTCCACACGGCTCGGTTTTTTAAATGGAAACAATTTGTGTTTTATACGGAACAGGGCAGCGTGGCTCGGTTTCTCTGACTAGGCAGGCAGCTGTGCTTTCTGAATCCAATGAACTGATTATGTGTGTGTGTGTGTGTGTGTGTGTGTGTGTGTGTGCGAGTGTGTGTGAGAAGCCGTTGTGTGCCGATGATTTAAAAACTATCAGGTTGAGAGGGCTATTTTTCTGCACTCTTCATGTTCTATGTTAGGGTGCTGTGTATAAACAGTGTCTGTGCTGGTGTTTGCTAACACTTCTCCACAGGAACACCGTCTCAGTCTGCTGCTGTCCTCTGTGTTTGCCTCTCATCCAGCCTCTGTTTAGTGGTCAGAAGCCAATATCCCATCTTCCAGCGAGAGAGGTTCACCATGAGGGTTTTTTTTCTTCCTCTCTGTCTCTCTCTCTCTCTCTGTCTTTTTATCCACCTTTCCATTCGCCTGAAGCTGTCCCACAGTGTAATGCCAGGATTACGCCTAACTTTTGCCAACTCTTGGTCGTTCCCACTGTTGGACCAGCCACACCCTGAAGGACACTTCATGGCTTTTCATTTAGATCAAAGGAGACCTCGCCTCCTATTATGCGTGTCTAATCTCGTCCTTTCTTAGTTAGATTCTCCGCTGTGCGTGACAAGACAGAAAAACTACAGTTGCAGTGGTGGGACACTTATATACCTTGTTAAAGTGGCCCTATTATGCTCATTTCTAGCTCTTCATTTTTTTTTATTAATGGATTGTGCAGCTCACTATTCAAAAAATAAAATAAAATCCTTATTGGAAGGTTTGGTGCATTTTTTTTTTCATTTCTTCCACTGTCTGAAATGAGCCACTTTAGCTTCCTTGCCTCTCCCCGTAAGCCACGTCTGATTGGTCATTCCTCACAAACGGAAGGTGTGAATGTTTAATATGAACATACATCACTGTAAAAACAGAAAATAATAAGAAGGATAATTTATCCATTTAAAGATCAAATTATACTGAATATAAAGAACGGTTTTAATCTGGTAACCATGAGAATTCTTCAGAAATAATACCTTCAAATCATTATATAATCACAAACAGGAGCAGTCCAAGACTGCATACCTCCGCCAAGGCTGATAATTCCCTTCACACCATGCATACATTGAGGCCCGGGATCTAGAAGGATATCCATATTAGTTTGTGATGTTTTCTTGAGAAATATAAAACAATGTCTTCAATTTTTTTTCATCTTACAATGAAAAAAAAACCCAACAAAAAACGATCCTTCCAAAAATTCCTCCATTCACATCCAGATCGACTTTGGGCCTCATCCCATCTCCGGTAGAAATTTCATGCAAACTTGTCCATAACTTTTATACTGACATAACTGTTTGCAAACAAACAGACAAGCCAAAGCAATCACATGACCTCCTTGGTGGAGGTTACAAATGTTATCCTTATCGGGGCAACAGACCTTTAATAGCTCATGATACACACAGACATCACTGACTTACAGTTAAAATCTGCTTCACCTAAAACTACGCTACTGTTAATTTCACATCCCATATACAAGCTTTAATTCACCAACTACTGCAGTGTTTCCCAAAGACTTTGCTGTGTGGCAACATTTAAATAAATAAACTTTCAGAAGGGGGCGAATGCACATCACTCATCCAATCATTTCCACTACCAAGAACCCTGTTAAATTAAAAGAAAACGGCCTTTTTCTTGTAATTGAGATCAAGCTTACATCATTTCGCTTAATACAATGTTAGTTTAAATATGTCACATATTTTACATCATTGTTATGTCTTGAAATTACAAAAAGGTTTAAACGGTTTCAACAGTTGTTACTGGAGCTCCTTTCCACCAGAAAATTCAGCTGGCGGTGAGTTCCCTGCACCAGGGGACACGGTGTTTTGGAACCAGCCCCTGCTTTTTTTTTTTCTAATGAGATTTTTCAAAGCTCTGAGGAGGACAAATAAAATTCCAATCGTCTCCCAATTGCGCTGGAAGACTTTTCAGAGGCATTTATTGTGGTTATTAACTATCTGCATGACCAGACACTGCAAGGGGTAAGTACAAAAATATAGATCACTTTTGTAATTTGGATGAACTTTACCTTCACCTCAGTTTAATTGTTAGTAGTCTCACCCAATCCCTAAGTCCCAGTCCTATTCATGAAACAGCCCCATCACAAAGTGAGGGCCGACCAGATGTCCCCACTTTTTCCCCTCATCTTCCTATCTTTGAGAGAGAGAGAGAGAGAGAGAGAGAAAAAAAGATCAAGAACGCACACACATGCACACACTCACTTCTTCCAACCACACTCTCTGTGTGTCTTAGTTACTGCCACCACGCTGTCTTTCTTCTCCCAACAGGCCAATTCTGGAGAAACTCAACTCTTGATCTGGACGGAGTGAGAGCCTCCCTCTCCTCCCTCTCTTCCCTCTCCTCCTCTCATGCCGTCCACACTGATTTCTAAAGCCCAACCTGAACCCAGTGAGTCTTGGCAAAAGCTGCCGCCTTGGAACAACATCCCCCCCCCCCCTTCTTTCTGTCTTCCCCTTCTCCTTTCCTATGAAACTGTGGAAAGAGCAAATTGTAGCCAGTCTATCCACATCTTTACATTCCTAAGGCGATGAGTCTGCATCCATCACTGTCCGGGAGCGGCTCATTGTCATTGAGTGTCCCTGTGTCGAGCATTGTTTTTCCTGTTACACTGCGGATTACAGTAAATTATACTCCTGCTCAAGCAAGAGAGACATTAGGACCTTAAATCAGTCACAATAGCCGCCATCCCTCAGCAGCTCTGCTGCAAAAATCATCCCAGTTGGGTTTCTCTTTGGAGAGGAAACAAGAGAGACATTAAGGGTAAGGGAAATCCAGTTAAGTATATCTTGTTAGTCGAAAATATGAAAACAATCACGATAGAAATCTCTTTTTATCAGCAGTGACCATCACATCTTTCTACCCTTCCACCTCACGACACGGAATCCAAACACTCGGGGTGTTTTTTTTCCACACTGAAATGAATTTTCTTCCATTCACCTGGACGAGTCGGCAGCTCCTTAAGAGCTACAAAACTCTCCAGGATTCAATAACTGTCTGGCACTCACTGTAGCCTAATTTGAAAGGCCCTTAGGATCTCAGCGGCTGCTGTCAAACACTGCTGTTTTCATTGAACAGATTTCTAAGAATCCTACGTGTTAAAAACTACCAGATTTAGATTTAAGTCACTTGAACGCCATAAATAAGGAGTGAGTTTGTTTCTTGCAGTGGCAGAAATCCTCTAATTCATACACTTATTGAAGGGAAAGCCAATAAACAGGGGAAGTAACAGACACAAATAAATAATTACACGGTGTTGGCAAGTTTCGACACAAATATTTCACTTTTAGCCGCTACACATTCATGTTTCCCTCAGGAAGAATAACTTTAACCTCTTTCCCACCGGCACATTGCCGGTGCTCATGCAAAGCCATTTCAAAAGGCACCAGCTCTATCTCGGTGCCTTTTGAAAACCAGCCCGCACGCTGACAGGCTTGAGCACCAAGCACGATGTGGCGGAAGTCTGGGTACGTTTCATGGCCAACAGAATCATCCGTGAATCACTGCTGAATGTATTGTGGTAACCTCTCCCGTACCTGCTGTTGTCAGTGGTTGCAATTTTGGGTCCAGCAATTTTTCTCTGCTACTTTTTTGGGTGAAATGTACGGGACTGGTTCCTGGGAAGCAGTGAAGTGTTTTATGATTGTCCTTTTAACTTAGTCCAGTACTCCCCCCCCCCCCAAACACATGACAAACTAAGATAATTCCCATCAGCCTCAGCTCGAGAAAAGACGTTAAAAATGAAAAGAGGTGATTTCTAAAATGATCTATTTTATTATTTATTTATTTTTACACAACTGTGCGGTTGCACCAACACTTTGGTCCGGGCTGCAATATCTCAACAGCTTGCACAGGAGTTTTCATGATACTTTGTGGTTATGTTTATGGGAACTACAAAATGACTGACTTTAGCGCTACGACGGGATCAAATGTCTTCACCAGCTCTGTTTATGAGAAAATGCTAGCATGCTAACACCTTCAACTCAAGAGGCAAACATCACCTCAAAACATGTCAGCACTTTCATTCTATTTTAGCACGCTGATATAATAGAAATTCATTCAGAGCGCTTTCAACAATATCTCAACTTAACAGACGAATGTCTTAAAACAGACATATAAAAATCTCATTATTGTAAACTTGCTGTTGGCCACTGACTAGCTTGCTGTTATTGGGGCTTTCCCACATCAATAGGTGCTTTGGCAAGCATTCTACATTCACCATCCGGCTACTGTACTCAGCTGTAACCAGAGTCCATAAAGGGGAGAACCTGAGAAAATGAACCACTGTCAATCTCATGTAAAACATCTGACCAAGATCTCCCAGTCTCCACCCGCAGAAACGTTGGGAGTTATTTGGCGTATAATGATCAATATGATATCAGACGGGGTGTAATCTGGTGCCGAGCAACAAGAAAAACACTCAGCCAGATTCCTGCCATTTAATATCCCATTAAAGGGTAATTTGGCATGAAACCCCTGGCATGTGTGATGGAATTCTATTGCTCCTTGTGTTCAATGAAATTCCCCACAGGCTTTGGACTGCAGTGGGTGTGCGTGTGGGTGTGTTTGCACTGGATGCGTGTGTGTGTGTGTGTGTGTGTGCGCCTGTGCTTGTATGAGGCCCGCGAATTGTATGCGAGTCCTTTCAAGTTGGCAGAAGTTTAGTTTTCCACTGGGGTAAATCTACACTCACCATCTCCTGCCACGTCTGACTGCCCTCTGTAGTCACAGGGGCTCAGGCTTGCGGCCACAACAACCAACTGGCCCATTAACGGTCTTTTAGCCTATGAGGCGACGGTTGCCAGGCACGCCACTTTTGCTCCGGCCAATCGCAAACGTTGTTCGCAAGCTGGAATTCGGCGGAAGAATGCACCGAGAGACACCGTTTTGTGTTCAAGCAGCTTTTTTTTTTTCATGTTCAAATTCTTTTTCCTCCCCGCTGACTGAAAATGTCAGACATTTTGTTACTGTCAAAAAGAAAGTGGGGGAACATTCAGGGAGCTTAAAACTGATTTATTCTGTCTTCTTTTTCTCTGAGTTACTGATGTAAGTATAAATTTATGTGAAATCGGCTACTTGGGGAAACATTTCTCTTTTATTGTAAAAATACAATAAAACTATTTGCAAAAGAGGAATGTGTTCACTTCAGAAATATCTGGAAAGCGGAGCCCACAGGAGAGAGAGGAAAAAAAAACACACACACACACACACAGAGGAAATGACGCAAGCCCGAGCTTAACATTATTTCTCTCTCCACTCTGTCATTTGCTCTGTCTGGGAGATCAGATGCGGAATTAAAATTTCATTTTCTCGACTTTTCTTTGTTTCGTTTCTCTGAGCGGGCGATCAGATCGGAGGGCCCCAGCAGGTGTTCGATCCCATGAGTCAACACCGCCTCTGAGAACTTTCCATGTGTGGATTCAAAAGCTCCTCTCGCATGTAAGAGAGTAACACTTCTGTAATGGTGCCAAAGCCTGAGAAAATCCAAGAGGGACACGTCAACGCCAAGAAGTTATATCAACCATAGAGATAAAATAGTTAGCCTCTATTAAAAACAGCAGGTCAGCCAGATGAATTAATCTTTTTTTTTTTTGGTGGGGGGGATTTCTCTTATTAAACTCTGGTAGAGGGGAGTTATATGTCTCACTTGGTCTATCCACCTCTTTCTTTCTTTCTCCATCTGTGAGGCTCAGCAGGTGCTTCGCTGTGAAAAAGCCTGATGCTCGTTCAGGTCACAGGGTTTCAAGTTTTTTGATAAAGACAGTTGTACCCATTGCAGATGCATTTCATACAAACCCTGCACGCACACACACACACACACACACACACACACACACACACACACACACACACACACACACACACACACACACA
>JAVDPK010017553.1:0-12606 GCA_034780415.1 Cichlasoma orientale | reverse complement strand
ATTCGTCAGTCTTTCCTGTGAAAGGTAATCCCATGTGATCCCGTTTTGACCGTAAATTGGTTCGAAAAACTCAGAGTACAGCATCTCTCTCATGTTATGGTGGCCGCTTTTGCCCCCTCCAATATGGCGGTGACGTAGGCATACGTAGACAGCGATCATTGCGGTATCTATGTATATATATCTATGGTACTAAGTTTCGTGAGAGGAAGCGCATTCGTGAAACTCTGGTGAAGCTGGTGTGACTGAGCTGGTCACAGGACTAAACTCAGGAAGCTAGAAGTCACTTTTGTGTGCACATAAAGGAAACGTAAGACGGTAAACAACTTTTTTTAATGCGATTTCAATCTGCCTGCGACGGTCCGCTGACATGAAACATGGCCCGTTAGTGTCTTTAAAGAAGCATACTAAGCCTTTTTCCTTTCTGAAGAAGTGTCTGAATTTAACGCATAAGTGATTAATTACACGTACAGTCAGTGATATTTTAAAGATGGACTTTGGTATGGTTTGTGTAAGGTTTATATCTAACATTATACCCAATTGTGTTAACTTGGTGTAAGATGCCGTGTGTGACGTTATGGTGATATTTTTGCTGGAATTATCTACTTTAGGGACATAGTAAACAAGCATTTACTCTAGTCTGGTTCCATGGTTGGAGCTATTTAGTCTAGTAAGTGAAACTGTTGGAACACGTTTTGTAACAACCCCAGGGGCATATTTGCGCAACTGGGACGTGAGCTCCCCCATGTGGCTAAAATTAGGGAATAACATTATAATAAGGCAGTTGAGTCTGGTTGTTCTAAAGGTGTATTTTCTTCTTCATAGAAATGAGTGGAGACATTGAAAAAGGCAAGAAGACATTTGTCCAGAAGTGTGCCCAGTGTCACACTGTGGAGAATGGTGGAAAGCACAAGGTTGGACCCAACCTTTGGGGTTTCTTTGGACGCAAAACAGGCCAGGCAGCGGGGTTCACCTATTCGGATGCTAACAAAAGCAAAGGTAAATACTCTGTGTACATGTGCTGTTTAAGTAGCCTTTAAATCATGCCGTTTGATTTTTACTCTTCTCTGTGGTTGCTCACTTTAATTGCAGGGATCATCTGGAATGAGGAAACGCTGATGGTGTATTTGGAGAACCCTAAGAAATACATTCCAGGAACAAAGATGGTCTTCGCTGGCATTAAAAAGAAGAATGAGCGAGCTGACCTTATAGCATATCTCAAATCCGCAACTTCATAAAGATCTCTGCATCTGTGCACCCTTTAGGAATCTTTTGTGCCTTAACAAACCGTTTAAGTTACCAGGACTTGTCATTTTTTTCAAAATAAGGCAGGAGTATCCAGCTGGGGTGGCGCTGGCATAATAATTTGCCAGCATTGTCTCAGGTTTACTTGATGTGGAATCGTGGTTTGAATAGGTTTCAGACATAAATTATTAATGAATATACTGTGCATCCATGATCTAGGGACCAAACACTGTTTAACTGTTCATTATTTTTTATGATTGTTTTTTTTGGTTTTTTTTGTTATGAAGTTGTCTGTTCTATGAATGAAAACACCTTTTCTGCTTCGATTATTACCTCGACTGTCTTTTGCCATTTGTCTTTTGTTATTTGAATAAAATAACACTAAACACGATGAGAATTTGTGCAACTTTATTTTGCCTGAAGTCATAAAACAGTGAGCACACAGCATGCCAAGCTGTGACACACTTGATTTGTGAATCAAAATAAACGCGGGTTTACTTTAACATCTTATATGCCAGACGATGTGCGCACTTGTGGAGTTAAGATTTCCATCTGGAAACTGAGTAAACGCGATGCATTGGAGAAGGCAGTGCCTAAACACTGGAATGCTGTAGGCAGGATTCAGTGCATGTTTCATTTGCTTTGTGTTTGGGTCGTTTTGGGGAGAGAGAAGCTTCTCCCTTTGAAGTAACCTTTAAGAGACTGTGACTGGTACGCAACTATTTAAATAAACCTGCTGCATTTTTTTAACCTGTTGTTTGAGTTGTTTGGCCTCAGTTGGAGAAAACTATTCAAAAAGTTTGCATTTTTGTGCATTTTTTGTGATCAGGAATTGCAGGTAAAGGTATGGAGACTTCAGCGTGGCTTATCAAACCTGGGGTTTAATGTTTGAATTCAGATTCCTGGACAAAGAAGCGCTCATGATGGGAGTCCCATTTTGTGCTGTTAGCCGCATCACAGTCCAAGTTGTGGAGTATAACTCCCCCTAGTGTTCAAATTACACACCCACACAGATTCACTAGTGTAGTATAAAGGAATTTGATTTTCTGGCATGCTCACTGCCAATAAAAGTCGCTGTTACGTAACTAAATGAGATAGACCACTGCAGACGCCGGAATTGCCAAATTTTTGAAGTGTGTAATACATGATATAAATTCGTTTTGTTTTTTGGTTTGGTTTCAGTTGACAGTCACCCACTGATAACTCTTACGCAGCAAAGCTTTTTTTTTGTGTGTGTTCCATAGAGATCCATTATATTTGAAGCATATTAAGATTTAATGCACCCACATGGGGTATTTTGCTTCTGGTAAGTCTTACAAGCCGGCAGCGTATCGGAATTGCTTAAAGTTATGAACATCAGTGCGCAAAAATCCATCACTATATTCCACCATTTTATATGTTTGCATAGCCAATTGCACAATTAACAATACGCTTCTTGTATAATGCGATCTGGACAGATAAAAGTGAGCAGCATCCTCATCATTTTCATACTTGGAGCGTCTAATGGGGGCCAAACGGTTCAAATGTCCAGAGGGCTGCGCACTGAAGCAACCCCGAGCTCCCGTTTCTGTGACGAAACGAGCATCAGTGGGACCGAGCCAACCACAGCCAGCGTCATTTGCACACTAGAAGACGCACACGACAGTAACGCTCCGTAGTTGCTGTTTGTTGTCTTTTCAAAGCCCGTGGCAGTCAAGGCGAGCATCAGCTTGCTTCCACGTTGCTTAACCTAGATCTGCTTAAATGGTCTTAAATTGAGTAGACGCCGTGGAGATGCTGTGGAAGAACATGCTGGTGCGCAAAGGAAGTCTCCATCCCCACAGAGTGGAACTGGAAATGTAGCCGGAGGTCCAGGTCTGCTCCAAGCATAATGCACCTTGGAAGTTGTTCTCGCCTTCATTCCTCCGTAAAGGTTCATAGATGGTATTTCTCTGCGCGACTTCATGGATTTGGTTCTCTGAGGACCAGCTGAAGAACAGACATGGCAGTGTCAAATATGGTGTTCTCTGACGTGGAAAGTTTTCTGGACTCGCATCCCGAGCTATTCGAGGATTACCTGAACAGAAAGGGGAATTATAGCATGGTCGAGAAATGGCTCAAGAATCACCAGGCGAGCAAAAGTCCAACGGCTTCAGCTCCAGCCGAGGCAAGAGAGGAGAAGAGCAACCCGTGTAAGGACAGCTGGGCGAGCAAATGTGACGGCTTACAACGGAGAGCGTCTCAGAAGGAGCTGCGTAAAACTTTCGCCAGATCCAAGGCCATCAATGTCAACAGGACATACGACGAACATGTTAATTCCAGGGCGCAGGAGCCGCTGACCAGCATGAGGAGGAGAGCATTGCTGAGGAAAGCGAGTTCTCTGCCCCCGACCACTGCGCACATACTGAGCGCGCTGCTGGAGTCCAGAGTCAACATCCCCCAGTACCCCTCCACAGCCGTGGATTTTAAATATTACCTCAAAGAACATAACGAGCGAGAGTTTTTCCTGGAGCTTGTAAAAGACATATCCAACGACTTGGACCTAACGAGTCTTAGCTACAAAATCCTCGTGTTTGTTTGTATTATGGTCGATGCAGACCGGTGCTCCTTGTTCTTAGTGGAGGGAACGGGCAACAAGAAAACGCTAGTGTCCAAATTCTTTGACGTGCACGCAGGTACCACAGTTTTGCCCTCAATGAATTCAGATGAAGTGCAAGTGCCGTGGGGGAAAGGGATCATTGGTTATGTAGCCGAACACGGGGAGACAGTGAACATCCCTGACGCTTATCAGGTGCCTGCTGCTCTCTGTGCATGTGTTTGTGCATTTCCATCTGTCATAGAAAGACCGAGACAGTGATACAGATCTTTTTCTTTCAGCTTTTCATTTTATCCGTCACAGGCTGACAAACAAAAGCACCACCAACTTGTGTCTGACCACATGTTCACACAATTCACATATGAGTAATTTTAAATAGTGTTTTTTGTTTGTTTTTTTGTTGCAATTTTACCTTTTCATAAAGTAAAAGCCTACAAGCTTATATTAAAACAGCAACTTCATGATGAAGTAGAAAAAGTCTAAAAGTCTTATTGGCTGGCCAGACAGTTACACAGCAAATGAAGGTCTGTTCTGCTTCACAGCATTGCTTTACTTTACTACTTTTTTGTAGCTCCAAACTAGACAGATGGCCATCAAACTGACATTACTGTAGACTCGCAGTCCTGATGAACTTCATGTTTAGTGCCCCGTCATCTGAAAATCGAGGGAGCAACTGCTCTTTTCCAACAAGTGCTTACATTGTGTCTTTTCTTCTGTGCCTTCCGATTGCAGGATCGTCGATTCAGCGATGAAATTGACAAGCTGACGGGGTACAAAACCAAGTCACTGTTGTGCATGCCTATTCGCAACAGCGATGGAGAGATCATTGGGGTTGCTCAGGCCATTAACAAGACTTCAAGTGGAGAGCTCTTCACTGAAGATGATGAGAAGGTAATTTCATCATTCTAGTCGTGAGTGTAAATGCTGAGTAAAGAACACACGCTACTATAATACGGTGTAGTGCATCCTGCTGTCTGCTTGGTGTGTGCAGAATAAGCATACGTGTTCGCTCTTGCTTTGATCCCTCCTTGTTTTCTCTACATGTAAAATGTTGACTTACATCTTACATCACTAAACCTTCCCACAGGAACTTTGTTCATGCGAATCAAATGACTTTATAGAGCACTACACAAATATAAATAATATCTGGGGCAGTTTTAGATCACATCATTTCTCATTCTTATATAAATAGAAGCAATGCTCGTGGGTAAAAGGACAGGAAGTCACAGTGATTCTGTAGTTTGTCTCAATATTTGTGCATCCTGCGGGTTTCATTTTTTTGTTTTTCTGTTTTGTTTCATTAAAATAGTGAAAAGATGAATCAACGCCTTTATGTGCTTAAATCCTAATGTTACATTTCATAGACTGACAAAGCAAGAAAAAGGCAGGATGGTGGGCTGTATTTGGCTACACTGAAACATATAAAGCCACGTGGTCCTATGGTAAAACGGTAATTTGGGTGTGAGTTTTAGCCACATTTGCAGCATTGTACGTCAGCTGGCTCATGCACCTCTTTGGTCCGCGCGGCAACAAAGATTTTGTGCAGACATTTAAGTTGAATTGTCGTCCAGCTTGGTGTCAAATATGGTTCCTTCATGGTCCCCCGAAAATGTCATCAGATAACTTTAGCAATCTGCTCACTGGCCTGACTTTTTTTTTGGGGGGGGTTGGAGTAAAAATCATGTTAACATTTTAACTGCAATCAAGCTGTCGTGATAATGATAGTGCTTCTTCTTAACCGTGGCTTTACAGAGCTGCTAGCAAAACCTCCAACTCTCACTTTTTTGTTATTACTGCAGCACATTGAAGTAAAGTACAGATGAAAGAATAGCCCTGAAGTAATGCTCATCCTTTATGATTCATGTGTGGCATTTCAGGGATGTTACTCAGTTTTGTTTTTTTTTGTACACAGACACTGTTTTGTGGTGTTAGTGGCACACAAGCAGCAGGGCCAACTGTCGTTTTTCATTTCCGTCAGCGCTGCAGCACTCACGAGATTTTAAGAACAGGATGGGGTTTTTTTTTTGTTTGTTTCCATCATATTTTGCCTCTTTTCATGTTTTGTTTTGCATTGTGAGCTACAAACAGGGAGCATTTTATTCATTCCCTCCAGTTTGTTGGCTGATTCTTTCAGTTTCTGTGACATTAAACTTAGAGTTAGTTTCCATTTTTGCTTTTATTATCTGAATTGCTCAGTGAAGCCAAGATGCTTCAGAAATTACAGAAATCTTTTTGAACATGCGCAAAGTTGCACGACATTATGGCTTTACGTTTATTGGCTGATCCCACTAGAGCACTTGAACAAATACCGTGCTAATTCATGTTATGGATACAGCAAGCCAAGAAAAAAAACAAAACAATTATGCATATTTAGATCTTTAATACATCTGCCATTTTTATGGTCACATTTATATTCAAGATTCTTTGAGTTCTGTGCAGGCACGCCAGCACACTAACAGCCATCATCACAATGGATATTACTTTTACCCAAACAAGAGTAATTATTATCAGATTACATATTGTAATTTTGATTTTAGGCCATGTTATGCTGTCACAGCTGTTTTCCTTCTACCGTCTTTTTTCAAATAATATCTGACATCTCTTGCTGCACATTATTGCATCTAATTTAACTAATATCTAATAAGCCAATCACATGGCATCAACTCAATGCTTTTAGGCATGTAGACATGGTCAAGATGACCTGCCGAAGTTCAAACTGAGCATCAGAATGGGGAAGAAATGTGATTTAAGTGACTTTGAACGTGGCGTGGTTGTTGGTGCCAGATGGGCTGGTCTGAGTATTTTAGAAACTGCTGATCTACTGGGATTTTCCCACACAACCATCTCTAGGGTTTACAGAGAATGGTCCAAAAAAGAGAAAATATCCAGGGAGCTGCAGTTCTCTGGGAGAAAATGCCTTGTTGATGCGAGACGTCGGAGGAGAATGGCCAGATTGCTTTGAGCTGATAGGAAGGCCACAGTAGCTCAAATAACTGGTTAATACATCTGCCTAAAATGCAAAAGATTCCCAGTTTGAGCCTGCGAGTAGACACAAATCCCTTGAAGTGTTGTGTCAGTGTAAACTCCTTGTGAATAAGGCACGTCAAACCTTGAAGCAGACAGGCTACAGCAGCAGAAGACCACACCGAGAGCCACTTCTGTGAGGAAACTGAGGCTGCTGCTCGCACGGGCTCACCAAAATTGGACAGTTGAAGACTGGAAACACATTACCTGGTCTGATGAGTCTCGCTTTCTGCCAGTCAGAAACAACATGAAAGCATGATTTCATCCTGCCTTGTATCAATGGTTCAGGCTGGTGGTGGTGGTGGTGCGGCAACACACCATGTCACAATGCTGAGATCATTTCAAATGAGTTTCTTGAACATGACAGTGAGTTCACTGTACTCAAAGGACCTCCACAGTCAACAAATCGCAATCCAACAGAGCACCTTTGGGATGTGATCGAATGGGAAATTCCCCTCATGGATGTGCAGTCAACAAATCTGCAGCAACTGAGTGATGCTGTGGTGTGAATATGGATCAAAATCTCTGAGGGATGTTTCCAGCACCTTTTTGAATCCATGCCACAAAGAATTAAGGGGGTCCAAAAGGGGGTACCAGCAAGATATAACTTGTAAAATGTCTCATGAGTATATATGTGTCATCTGATGAACAGCAGATAATGTTTGCTCATTCTCATTTGTTCCTGAGTCCAAACCGATTGAGAGCAATATTTATTTAAACAATTAACCCCACTCACTTGTCTGCATACATAAACCAAATTTAAGTCATCTGTCATTAAATTCTCTTGAGGCGATATCTTCTAAAGGGCTGGGGCACTGTGTTAATACCGCCACTGGTCAGAATCTCACATTGGTTAATGCTGCACTTTAGTGCTGAGTGGAGTAGCCACTGTGTCAGCAATTAATTTATTGTTACCACTTTGGACTGCACCATTTATGTGATTTTGAATCGTTGCCAACACCAGCAATGTGGGATTTGTGGCACACTTTAGGCAGCCAAGGTATTTAAGGATGATTCAAGAGGACTAAAGCAGACTCTTGGATGAGAACCATCCCGGGTTTTACTCCTTCGGTTAGTAAACAGATTGGTCAAGTTGTCAGCTGCAGCACAAAGTCACAGTTATCAGTGAGTTAATGTAATATTTAAATTTCAAGCAGCCAGTAGGGGAGGTACATGCACAGTGATCCAGATAGCCTTCAGTTTCTGAATGATCGTTTGACAGAGAGGGACGAGGAGCACGTGTTGAGTCCATCAGCGCGCCTGAATAGATGTAGCAGGAAGGCGGCGAAAAAGCCGATACACCGACTCATACACTACTCTCTCAGTGCATGAGCCCCTGAAGGAGAGGAAAGATGAAGCATGAAAGCACAAAGCTAGCTGTGCTTTTATTTAAGCGTCAGGTTTCACTGTGGCAAAAATTATCCGTCGTATGTTTTCCCCCCACTGCTGCTCCGCTGTCAAAATTACATCTCCAGACTCGATGCGTTGTTCATAATAGATGCAGATTAGGAATTCTTTTTTCATTTCCCTTGTTTTGAGTATGTTTCACATTTCATTAACATCACACTAATGCCTGGGATGGCTACAGCTGAATTAGTAATGAAATGCAATATGAGCGTCAGAGAACACAGCAAGCTCCCTGTGCAGCACAGCTGCAGCCCTGCTTTTATGGAAGACCTTGCAATAAGAAAACGTATTATACCTTTCAAAGCATTAAATGCAGATGCCATTAGAGGCTTACGCTTAAACGATTGCTCTCCATATGCGCTGAAAATTTACTGGATTTCGAAAACATTACATGCCATTTTTTAAATTCCAGCAGCCGTAATTGTGTTCTGTTGATAGCATTCAGGATTGGAGACCTTTGGGGAGTTTGAAAATGGTTCAGCCCACATATAATTGCAGTGTCTCATTATCTTCTGCAAAGAAATTTGACTACTGGCTTAATTTAAGAGTATAAACTGACCCCACCCTGCTATCTCCATATTTTGCATTACTTTCTTGATTTATCTCTCTCTCCTCGCATGCCTTTTAATACATCCAATATGAAATCCGTTATTCTTGTGAATTAACTTTTATTAAAATGCCCCCATGTAGATTCCATCTGCCAATATAGCTTAACATCTGTGTGAGCTGATTGTCAAACAGCATTCCCCCTCGCCACAGTGCTCCCTCTGGCTGCCAAATTCCCTGTCAAATTGTCTCAGAGCAATTCAGTTAATAACCACTTTCACACAATTTCCCAATGTAAATCTGCAGCTAAAGAACAAAGAACACAATTTCAGCTTGGTGCCATTTTTTTTTAAACAATCCTAGAGGATATCAGATCGAATCAAATTTAAGCTGTGCATCATACCAGAGCTGCTCGCTGCAAAGCGCCTAAGATAACCGGAAGGAAACTGTCACAAGAAATCCACTTAAATCTTTGCATGTTGCTGCATGAAAACGCTGAAGCCACAGAAGAGTAGATACTGCACAGGAATGACCTCGCACAATAAAAGCAGACCTGCCACCACCCTCGCTA
Organism: Cichlasoma orientale; assembly: GCA_034780415.1. Taxonomy (NCBI): domain Eukaryota; kingdom Metazoa; phylum Chordata; class Actinopteri; order Cichliformes; family Cichlidae; genus Cichlasoma; species Cichlasoma orientale. Next base: position 3,241 of record JAVDPK010017553.1, on the reverse strand, counting down.
AATAAAGTGATGATGAGATAGTTAGGGGGTTTGACTTCTATAAGCTTAATCCTGACTTTTTGTCTTTTAATGTGTTTCTATCTATAGCCTAGTTTTAGAAAAATCGAGGTCTGCTTCTGCGAGGAATTTTCCTGACAACTGTTTATCCAGTGGTCTTCTGACCTTGCAGGTGTAATGCTGGGGACCAAAGGAAGTCATGTTTAAAGTTGTTTGGATAAGCAGTCATCATATTTGGTTAAAAGTCATTTTCTGTTACGCTTTCCAGGGACTTTAGTTTAACAACTGACTGTGGCATCTACCTTTGTTAGCAACAGAAAAGTTACATATGTAAACATTATGTTTATGTATGTAAGGGAGTGATAGTGGAAAATGTAGTCTGCACCGGTGCCACTGATTGAGGGAAAAAAATCACGAGTGTCACAGAGAATGCGAGCAGGTCAGTCTCAGTTGTAAAGACGTTTATCAGCAAATGATAGTTGATTTGATACCTCACTGATGAGTTTATGGTCCCATTTTACATTTAAAGTCTCATTTTATGTAGCAAAATGTTCATTTGTTAAATTATGGTCCTCTGGAGAATAAAATAGATGATAGCACGGGCTGTGTACATGTGATTGACAAGTTGCTGCAGTATAAGCAAATACTCACAACTTGAAGCTTCAGAACGGGACTCCACAGTGTGGGTGATGTCACGTTGGCTACGTCCATCAGTCTAATTTATATGTATATTTAAAAAAACCTCCAGTGATGGTGACATGTAACTTTGCTGATGCCAACTTGCCCATAACACTGGAAGCTGTACTAGTTTAAATTAAAGAAGTGTGTGTGTGTGTGAAACAAAAAAAAGTGTGCAAACCTTCTGAGTAGTACAGAAAGTGGAGTATTGAGGAAAGACTAGAAAACTTTCCTTCCTATTTTGCTCACAGAGTTAAACAGAAGCTGAGGGTACAGTAATAGGGACATCGTGAAGGCAGAACTCAGTTAAGTGCATGGCTTCCACTTTAAATGTACATTGTTGCTCTCACTATTATAGTGATATTGATAATGATCGCAGTTTTAAATTTATACTGAACTTATTCATATTAAAGTATAGCATGTTCAAGCAAAATGGTTGGAAAAAAAACCCTTAAGTTTGGGTTATTTTAAATCTGCAGGAAAGCAACTCTTGGCTGCTCCGTTATTCACAACAGGTAGCTCTGCATATGTGATTTGGCAGATTTTGATGCCAGATGCCCTTCCTGATGCAACCCCAAAGGGATTTCTGTTGCCTCCTGGGATCAAACCAGGGTGCTTTTGCTTGCTAGGCAAATGTGTAAACCATTATACTACTGAGCCACTAATTTAAGACTGCAGTACTGCAGTTTTCATGGTAAAAACAAACAACATAATGCAAACATTCCTTTTTTTTGCAAATAAACAATATAAGAAATCATTTTGTTGGTTATATACACAGCCATAAAGGGAAATTTCTGAATGGATACAAAGTTACGCTCTACTGTTAATTAGTAAATTCATTCATTATGTAATTCTTAACTATTAATGCTAACTGATTGCTTTCATTTTCACAGCCAAGAAATTAGCATGTGTGAACAGGCCTGCCAAATGTAGTGGCAGCACTCTGATGTTAATGGAGTCCACCTGATGCCTTTATGGGTAAATTTAATCACCAAATCAGCCTTCTGGTTTATGGAATACAAAGTCCATTTTTCTATCCCAAACTGCACTTCAGTCTCAGTGAGGTACCTGTTGCCTGAGTGAATACATTTAACATACATTTCTACTTAAAATAAACGAAGGATCCGTGGTTCTTCTGCACTTTGGTTCCAGTTAATCAAGATCCATGTAATGTCAGAGAAAAGGAGAGCCTTCCTTTTCAGATCTTGTCAAAAGCAACAATGGTCTCCTCGCTTCACACATGCAAGGTAAGAGCAACTTTAAAAGTCAGCTAGAACTTGATATTCGCGCGGGGAAATGAGCGGAGACACAAAGTATCTGTGTAATTCTCCTTGATTTCTCTCATTTGAAATTCCAGTGACAGAGAAGGAAGTCACTGAGGTTAGAGGAACTGACAGTCCCCGAGGCGGTGGCCGGTTAGCTTTGTTATTAAACCACTCTTTACTGGTCAGTCCAGAGGTCTCTAGGCAAAAAAACGTCTTGTTTGTAATGCAACCTTGTATAATGGCCTGCTTGACAGAATGTAATTAGAGCAAGCAGGGCTTTTCTTGGGTATGCCTGTTAGTTCCACCGGCAGATCCATAGCCACATCCCCCAAGTCCTGCTCATTAATGAATCTGCTCCTGCTGGGGCTATTGATGGCCACTGCCTTTCTGAAAGATCATTATTAGAGAATTCCATAGGACAGCTGAAATACATTATGTATGAACTTACTGCTCAGCATCATCTGTTTTCTGCGTCTGAAAACAATTGCATAAGGCACTGGATTCTGTGTAATGACTGAATGAAGTGCATAAAGTTAATTTACCCATTAGCATGACCGAGTAACTTTTCACATCAGATTATGATTTAAGATATCTTTAATTAAAGCGACTTAATTTGTAATTAATGCATCATAACATGCACTCCAATGAGACATGACAGAACAGAACAGTTATGCTTTAATGTTGACTGACCTCATGATAATTATAAATGTGCTATCATAAACACAAGACGTTATTGATACGCCACTAACCTTAAGAGGAGACCTGCTTGATTAGAAAAGGTACCTGTGAAAGTAGCGTAGAGTTTTTTTTAATACCTTTGACAGCCTTTGATATCATTTTAGATCCACAGTTGTCATTTACTAATCACAAAAGGACCCCCCTCCCCCCCCCCCCCCATTCTTCATGGCATAGCAACAAGGTGCTGGAAACCTTCCTCTGAGATTTTGGTCTATAGTTATGGCCATGGTTTGCCTACAGAGCTGCTACAGATTTGTTGGCTGTCTCTTCTGTTCCACCACATCCCAAAGGTGCTCTATTAGATTGAGATGTGATGAGTGTGGAGGTCTTTTGAGTACAGTGAACTCGTTGTCATATTCAATAAACCAGTTTGAGATGATCTGAGCTTTGCAAAAGGGCACGTTATGCAGCTGGAAGCAGCCATCAGAAGATGGATACATTGTGGGTATAAAAGGATGGACATTGTCAGCAACAATACTCAGGTAGGCTGTGGAGTTTAAACTGTTTTCAGTTGGTACTAGGGGGCCCAAACTGTGTCAAAAAAATAAATAAATAAATATATA
>JAVDPK010017552.1:0-12615 GCA_034780415.1 Cichlasoma orientale | reverse complement strand
ACACACACACACACACACACACACACACACACACACACACACACACACACACACACACACACACACAAACAAACATACACACAAATGCTTGTACTTCACTAAAGTCTTTTCCCCTGACTTTTCACTGCATTGTACTAGCAAAGGGAGGGGAAATGTAAAATATGCAACAAACTGGGGAGATGCGCAGCGTCTAGTGCATAGGGTGTAGGTGATGTTCCACTGTTTAGACTGGAGAGAGGGGAAGAAGGAGGGAGGGTGTGAGGCAGAGCAGGGGAGAGATGCAGAGAGCTTTGGGACCACTTTCAGTTGTCATGTAGTCACTGCTTCTTCCAAGATCCTCAGAGAACAGTGATCAGGACAAAGTGTCTGTCTAAAGCAGACAATCACAGACACGTACAAAATTCTGCAATTCATCAGAATAATCTAATATGAAGAGAGAAAAACAAAACAGAATAGGACAGTTTGTGTGTGAGGAAGACTGAGACGGAAAGATTGCTGGAAATCCTGGGTGACTGAAGTGTTAGTGTGCATGATTTGGTTTCTATTTACCCCGCTGTCCGTTCCAGGCGAGAGGGAGATGTTGACAGACGAGGGAAGACAGAAGAGCGATGAGGGTTTAAGGCGAGGGGTAAATGAACTGTTTCCCCAGGCCGTGTTGCTGACCATGCGTGTGAGCATTGAGGCTCTCATGACAGGAGGCTGTTCGATTGCACACACCCTAAACACCCCTCCCTCCTCCCCTTCTTCTCTTTACTGTATATTGCCGCCTATTGCTTCTATTTCTTTTCCAGTTCACGAACGCACGTACACACAAACACACACACACATTTTTATTTCCTGGCACAAGCAGCGGCTTGTAGACAAAACCAAAACAAAGTTCTCAGAGAGGGCAGCAGGAAAAAAAAAAGAAAGTTAAACAAACACTAGTGTTGTCCCATTTTATTTCTCCAACAAGAGACCAGAGAGTGTAAATAGTAATCTTGTCAAAGAGCCCATAAATGCTGGAAGAATAATCTCAGGGCCTGTTCTGTGGTCAAACCAGTTTTCTGACGGCTTCCTACAGCCCCTGTCTTTGGAGTGGGGACCCCTGCTTAATTACTGACAGCCCGCTCTCGGGCTGTAAATCAACGCCGCTGGATAATAAGCGTCTGCAGCCCTGCTCTCAGCCGTCTTTTAACCTCACCATTTCTCGTTAAACATATGTCAGTCGGATGTTGTCGAGCCCTTCAGGCCTCGCTGCAGGATTGCCCTCTGGTCTGCAGCAGCGCCTGTCCCAGCACTGTTGTTAAGATTGACATGTAACTTGTGACATCAACAAGACAAGTAAATAAAATTCATGCGTCCTGTGTTTGTGTGTTTTTTTGTTTTTTTTTTGTCTCTTTTGTTGTTTGTTTGTCTCCCCTAGGAAAATGACTTGAATGACATGCTGAATTCTCTCTATGATCTGCCTGTGCCAAAGCCCTTCACGCCAGTCAATCTGAGTGTGGTAGGTATAGATCTTATATTCCCCCTTATCAGAGGCAAGACAGCTGAGATAGAGACAGAAAGAGGGGAAGAGGGACAGGTAGGTTACTGTAGCAGTGTGTTGCTTCAGGAAGGGGAGATGATAACAGTTGGCTGAAGTAGATAAGACGCTAAAATCATCTGTGTAATTTGAAAAAAAGGACTAAAATTGAAAAAGAAGAAGAAATGAGCAGATAAAGATGGGATAAAACAGAAGGAGAAGCGCGTCAGGAACAGGAAGTGATCGACAAAGCGTAGAGGTTGATATGGAGACGATAAATGAGGGTGCAGAGCAGGGGAGACGATCCAGAGCTGGGAGGAGGATACTCTAGGTGGGAACAGAGAGACGCACGGGGCCCACGACTGACACAGTGTTTGGAAACAAGAAGTGGCGCTAACAGGTTTTTGTGTGATAAGCCCAAGCTGGACATGTTTAAACTTGAAGGGTCCTTTCACAACTCGTCGTGTCTCCTGCTTATCAAAAAACTGAAATGGCTTAACGAGCCCGGGTCCCTCAAAGTCAGCCCGTGTTTGAGTTAACTCTGACACAATCTCTCCTCGTGTGTTTCCAGCTCATACATAAAACACTCAGCCTCTGTCACGGCCATAAGCCTGGCCTGTTTAAGAAGAGCGTAATGGTATTCAGTAGCACTGCCAAGCTCACCGTGTTTTCTTCTCTAATATCTAAATTATTATTTTTTTTAGGGCCTCCGCACTATAATAGGATCAAAAGAGTTTCTGTGGTAGCCTTTGTCCTTAGGGACCACCTCTCCTTTTTCGGACCAATTAGACAAGCAACTGTAGGTCTTCTCTGCAGCAAAGACCTCAGAAGAACACTCATCTAATTAAACATATGAATTTATAGCCTAACAAGACTAATATGAGGTAATCAATAAATCTCTGTGAAGGCTAACAAGGCCAATCTTTTTTAATTTTATTTTTTTCACCGGCTGTATATGCGAGTGAGAACTTTTTCATCTGCATCACGGAGCTTGATTGGAAAAGAAACCCCAGAGAACAGAGGTGATAGCTTCATCTCTCTCTCTTTTTTTTCTTCTGGAGAAGCCACTAGTTTGATATTTAATTGATGAAGCAGAATTATTCCCTTAAAGTGTGTTTTTTGTTTTATCATGGCAGCCAAGAAGAAGAATCATTGTCCCCTTTCATCTGTGAACTCTGTCTTGCTCTCTCTCCCTCTCTTATTGTGCAAGAATGAGCAGTTGTATATTGCCACTGGGCAAGTACTGAGAGATCGGCGAAGCAAGGAGCCGGTGAGTGGAGGGGAATGAGTGAACGGCAGAAAAAGGGAGGAGGGAAGGAGGCTGCTGTGAAATATGAAACTGCTGCTATACTAATCGCATGGGAGCTGCGGATTTCCAATTTGGCCAAATAAGCTGCACTATCTTTTTAAATATAACAAAAACAAACTATCCTGGGCCTTGGTGTATGTTTCTTCTCCTCTGGAAAACAATCAAACTTTGTAAATGATTAATGCCCTTCCACACTGCTATATTCTCTCTCTGAATATCAAAAGTCTTTTTTCCCTTCTCTTTATGTTTAAAGCAAAGGCAATTGTACTCAAAAAATCTCCTTGATGCCTTTCCAGTTAACCCACTTTCAATGTTTTTATATAAACAAGTCTTCGAAAGAACAAGAAAAAAAAAAAAAGCTGATAAGCAAGCAAACAGCCAATGAAAGCCAGGGTTGAGTTGAGGAGCATGGCTTGTGATTATCACAGTGCCATGAATTTGTAACTTTGTTTAGTACACAGAGCACAAGGAAAGGAAAACAGAGAGATATACACTGCACTGTAGTTCCTGCTGTTATGGGTGGTTGTCCTTAGCCTCACAAGCACTGCCCCAAGTCCTTGCTCTTACTCTATTACTGGTCTTCGTGAATGGGTTTTTCTTTTTTTACACACTTTTTTTTTTTATCATAGATGAGAAATGTGTGATGATAGAGGCAAAGATTTTCATTTTCAGACAAAACTAAAAAGTAAAAGGTGCCAACTTGGGCTGCATTTTAAAATTTAGCTAAAAATGTTTTAGGAAAGATTTTCAGTTCAAGTTCCGTAAAGAAAAAGTGATTTAAGCCACCATATTCAATCAAAACCTATTCAGGTGTGCTTTTTTTTAAGCTGATGACCAGTTACTAATGCCATCAACCTGTCCTGTGTGATTATTCGTGTACAGTGTTTTTGTTTTGTTTTTTTGTTTTTTTTATCTTTGTGTACAATAAATCCCTAAAGCTTTACTCCTGAATCAAAGCTGCAGTGTAACCACAAACTAACCTGCAGTGTTTTTATAAATTAACAAAAAAAAGAAAGTCTTGGAAATTGCATTTGTCACTACCTGACTTAGATTTCAGCTTAACTAGAATAAGCACATGAAAATAGGAAGTATTACTTTGCTTTTTTCTCCCCCATTGGACGTCACCGAGGGCAGAAAAATCCTGTGGGTTTGTTTCTTTCTTACTTAGTAACCAAAAGCACCTAATAAATAAAGCCATTGTTTTTGGCTGATGTTTTTATTCTGCCTACTGCCCCTAGAAATAAGGAAAAGAGCATCTGGTCAGTTTTAGCTCCGTGTGAGTTTTCCTATCTGTGTAGCACTCTGAGCAACATAAGAAGAAACCTTAGATCTCGTTAAGTGATCAAAAGTGGTAATTTGTTTTTGTTTGTTTTTTTTGTTGATACATTTTTAAGCTGTAGAAGTAGCTGTGCAAAATATGCATTAAAATATGGCTTTAACAGTAAAATAAAGCTTCAGGGGGAAAAACCTTGATGTCTGTTCCAGTTTATTTGCTGCATCTTTATCTCTTCTAAGCTTTGTTCAACTAGCGCAGTGACCGTCCTCTGGGTGAAGTGATGCTTTACCCGTGATAATTGGTTTTTCACATTTTTTTGACCTTAACACACGTGTACTTAGGGGAGTGAAATGGTTGTTTGTTTTACGCTAAACTGAATATCGGTTTGTCACCAAAGAATTCAAATACTGTGATGCTGCTACTTTTTTCAGTTTATACCATTTGATTAAACACCATCGCTTAAAATAGATTAATGAGGTTTTTTTTGTTTTTTTTAAAAAAAAGTCTAATGTTGATTCAAACAGTTGGTAGAAATGTCAACGTCTTGAATGAAAATAAAATTTAGTCAATTTTAATGTCCGGCAGCAAAGCAATGCTATTGAGCAACGTTGTGAAATGCCCTCATCATTATTGGAAAATAATGCTGATTCAGGTTCCTAAATAAATAGCACCAGATTAAAAACACAAAGCAGATCCTTTCCTGCCTGACTATGGTGGGCTTTTCTCTCCGTCTCTGTAATCGGAGGCGTTTTTAATATGTGGTGGTGATATTCTCACTGGGTCGCTGCGTTGCTGATTTTGAATGGCTCGTCTAATATTTGCACATTCTTAACCAATTTCTTTATTAAATGTATTACAGTGTAAATGTTTTCAAAGAGGTTTCCAAACCTCACTCTAAATGTAATGCATAGGCCTAACATCTGTTTAATGAGTTACATATTAATTTAAAGAGCTGATTATTAGACAAAGCAGTTAAATCTAAGAAGTGTTGATGATTTTTAACTGTGCTTTCAGTGTTTGTTTTTCAGCGTTCGCTTTCAGAGAATCTAACCTGTGAACGAAGACCTGCAACAGATGGTTGAGTTGAAGGCCTTAGAGAAACGCAGGTGTACTTAGGATACAGGAGAGTGTGTGTGAGAGACACAAAAGTGTGTTTCACTTGGTGGTTTGTCTACCTCCAAACAGCACCTCTCTCAGGCCTCTTTGATCTGAACACTGAACCTGCCCTGCTCTCCCAAAGTGAGACAGGCAGCCCTGTGATCCTCTAAACAACCTGTGCGTGAGAGAGTGTGTCTGTGCGGATTCACACATGCACACACGTGCGTGTGCACTTTTGTGTGTGTTGGTGCTCCGCAAGCCTTTTTAATGCTTAAATAAAGACTCCGTTTTCCACCGGAGACATCACCCCAGTCTGTGTCTATGGGGAGCTGAGCTGCTATTGAGCTTTCTCTGTTCTGTAGGCCTGATAAAAGCATTGCCACAGTTCAGACACCAGCTCAGCAATTCATATAGACAGAGCTGAAGATGAGCCATAAATCATAGAACAAAGTGAACGGCCTTTTTCTCTCCTCTTCCCCTCATTCTCTTCTGCATGAGTGGTATGCCTCACTTGTGACCTTCCCTCTTCTTTCTCCTGCATGTTTGTGTTTTTGCAGCACTCCTACTTCATCGCCCCGGATATCAATGGACTGCCAACTATCCCTGAGAGTGTAAGTATTCGTGGAAAAGAAGAGGAAAAGAGACAGGAGGAGATAAAGAGAAATCCCCGTATTCTGGGAACATCTTTGCCTCTAATCGTTTTAATCAAATACACATGTCACTCTTTGAAATTATTGCATCATCCTCTTGTATCAGTTTTATCTCCTGTGGTGCTTGTACTTTTAATGTCAAGGTTCAGAGGCTGGCATGGGTATTTGTAGATTCAAACTGAGCTCATGTCCTTTGTTGATTTTTGTATTCAAATCTTAGCTCAATTCTTTAAGGCAGGGGACTAAAGCTGTTATCCATCTCACAGCTAAATGCGATCACATTAGACGCATCAAAGGCATGCAATTAGTATAAATTTGTGCATCTTGTCCATTCATTTTTGCTGCTAAAACAGTATGTGCAATCCATAAAAGTCCAAGTTCTTTATCAGCCCCTGCTCCATTTCTCTGTGTGGCACACTCTGGCGCTGTCACAGTCTAGCATTGGCGCTTTACTGCAAACAAGTTGTGCTAGGACAGTTTGTTATATACCTGAATATCCTCCTGTTCTTGTCGATCTCCAGAGGAACCTGACAGAGTACTTTGTGGCTGTGGACATCAACAACATGCTCCAGCTCTACGCCAGCATGCTGCACGAACGGCGCATCATCATTACCTCAAGCAAGCTTAGCACTGTGAGTCCATTTGCTTTGAGTTGCTCTCGGAGCTGCAGCGAGCGTCTGACCTGTCAGACACGGGCTGAAAATAAGTTCGAAGATGGCTCAAATACCGCACCTACTCAAAGCACTGCTCATCTTTGTGTTGTCATATATATATATATATATATATTTTTTTAACATTTAATTCAAGTTGAGGTGGAACATTCAGTCACAGCACGTCTATATGTTAGAGAATGAGAAAATAGAGCTAATTTACAGTCACACAAACGCATGTTTGCTATTTTTTTTGGCTTCATATGAAACTCTGACACATTCCCTATAAAGTATATGGACTGCTTCCTAGATTGAACATGACTCCCTTCATCAATATTCCAGCAGCAGATCAAACCCTAACGAGTATGATAAGAATATTTATCTGACATGGTTACTCTACTCACATGCAGAGAGTTGAACTGATCTGTTGACCCTTCCACCCCCACCCAGTCAGACAGCGCTACCACCAAGGTCTGACAAGCTGTGAAACCCACAATAAAGCTGGATTATTTGTGGCTGTTTGTCCTATAATGGCAACACATTAATGTCCAAGAAGCCTTAAATTATCCGTTATTGCATGTCTTGACTGTCTCACATAATTTGAAGGCAGTTCTGTCTGTTTGTGTGAGGGAGGAAATCTCTGTCTTTCTCCCCTTCTTCCTCCCTCTGTTCCTCATTCCATCCTCCCTCCGTTATCTTCGTGGCTGATGAGGCAGAGCCAAATGTTTATGACAGATGAGATGGGAGAGGGAAGTGATGTCATCCTAGTCCTATCTGTATCTGTAGTGTAGCTGGTCCTGCCGTGCTTTCTACAAGTCTGCAGAACACTTAGCCACAGGGGCCCTCGGTGGTGTTGGGTGCTGCAGGGAACAGTTCCCAAGGTCTCCCGCGGGAGCTATAATCAGGAAGACCTGTGAAAATTACCCAGCCCTTAGAGAATTTCACCTGTCTCCCCTCAGCTCCTCAGACCAGCAGCACCTGTGCTCTGGATCCAGGCAGCACACTGTGCTGTGACAGAAGCAGTACATGATGTAAATTATCAGACTAAAGGGTGCGAGTGTTTTTCTTTTTAGCAGGAAGAGGGGGTGGAGGTGATTTCTGTCTGTGATTTACAGTTTTCTGCTGCCCGAAGAGAAATCTCAGCTTGTTTTTATAACAAATATATGCCGACAGGATATTTTAAGAGCTTCCACGTCAGACCTTTACCTCTGTAAGCCTTTTATCCTCTGCAATTCTTCATCTACTCATCTATCCATCCATCTTCCTCAGGGAGAGGTGTTTTGGTTTGGTAGCGTTATATGTCAGGAACTGCAGTACAAAGGTATTTTCACATCTCCACTGGGATTACTAGCAGGCCTAGTGTTATTACTGCTCCTGTGATGCGTTATTTTTGTTGTTGGGTAGATTGACCTGCAAGTTCAAGTGGAAATGGCTGCAATGATTCTTGAAGCCATATATCTAAGCTTATACATACTTAACTTTAAAGAGCCCCGCTCGTTATCCAGTTCCCCGTCTTGGGATCAAATATCTTACAGGATGAGAGAATTATAATTTATATCAGAGTTCATGGAAATGTTGGTTAAAGTGAGTGTTGGCAGTCACTGGATGGACAGGTAGTGTTTCTACAGTCTGCTTTCTACAGATAGAAGATGTATGAGGGAAAGTATTGTTAGTAACATCGTTAGTACCATCCAGCTGCTTTTCACCACCTCCGCCTGTCCAGCATCTCAACCAAGCAGAGTGAAACAGGGAATAGAAAGAGGAAAGAGAAAGAAAGAGACACACACACACAGAGATATGCTGCATTTATTCTGCCTGCTCGAGGTGCTGCCTGTGTTAAAGCCCCCGGTGAACCCAGCGTGTCAGTCTGTCGGTACATGGCTGCCGCGTCTCGCAAGCAGCCAAAAGCAAAGGAATAAATCATGATCGTACAACAATGCGTCAGTTGACTTATTGCTGTTTCGTGACCAGAGGTGAATGGTACCGCTGTTTTAAAAAGCCAGTTGGCGGTGGCGCAGGGGCGGGAGCCAGCCGTGCGTGCAGCCTTGTCATAGGCCCGTATAATAGGGCTGCATCGGCCCTTCCTCTAACTAGTCAGTTGGGAGGACCCCCACCGCTATCGCCCCACCACCCTCTGCGTCTTTCATATGCCGAGGCCCCCCAGCTCTCCAGCCCAGCCTCTGCCCTGCCTATCGCCCAAATTCACACAACCCGACCCCAGCACTGGCTGACAGCAGCCCTCTCATCAGGCTGTCAGGCCTATGCTAACAAGGAGCTATCCATCCACCGTGCCCTAGAGTGCCAGCTGTCTCTCTGTTTCCAGCTTTTTCCTCTGTTCTTCCCCTTCTCTCTTTCCCGGACTTCTCTCTGTCTCTCTCCCCCCCTCTCTATCTTAGTAATTCTTTCTCTCTGACATATTATTTTCTGTCCATCTGTCTCTCACTCTCTCCTGCTACACCTCTCTTTCTCTCTAACTTTGCCTCCTTCTTCCAGGGAGTCTTAATGTGTCTGTCTGTTGTTGGGCAACTGCAGAACATCAAGACATCCTCCCCGCCCCCCCACCCCCCCTTTTCTCCTCCCCCTCTCCTTCCCCTCCTTCACCACCTTCTCCTCCTTGTCCTCAATAGACTCATCTCTGCCCCATGCCATGTGTCTAAAGGTGTGTGTTGTGTCGCTGTGACGGTGTATGTGCATGTAGAAGGTGTTCGTGCCTGCTTTTTTTTTTTTTTGGTTTTGTTTTGTTTTTTTAAAACATGCATCTGTTCGTGCGTGTCGTCTGCACGCACAGGTGTTTGTACCTTATGCCTTATGTCTTTCTGTGAGAAAGTCAGTGACTATGTATGCATGTGTGGGAGGCCTGGCGTTGGCTGCTGCCTGCGTTGTCCTGCGTGCCCCCTCTATCTCTCCCCGTGCCACCTACCTGTTTGTGGCATACTTGCATTGTACCGGGCCTGACACCAGCGTTTGTCAACAGAGGGAAAAGCAGAGCGTGGGTAATTGGTGACTACTCGGCGCGTAGGGGAGAGAAGAGGGAAAGGCGAACACAGCAATACAATAACAGGGGAAATGAGGGAGAGGTGGCAAGGGACAGAAGGACAGCAGGAGGAGAGGAGGAAAACAGAATAAGTAATGGAGACTTGGGATGAAAATGAGGCTGGAAAAGGAGAAAACAGGATTGAATTTGGAGAGAGCACAGGGACAAAGTTGGAAGGAAAGGCTAGTGGAGGGGAAATGAGTCTTTAAGGCTGGTGTGAAGAGGTCAAGAGCGACTATGTTGATACCATTCCCCCTGTCAAATTGAATTACGTTGCCTGCAGCAGCTGCTATTTTTTGCACGTTCTTGCTCTCACTAGACTTAAACAAAACGGCCCCTCATCGAGAAGGAGAGAATAGCGCGTATCTTACGAGGCTGGTTAAAGGGCTCAGTCACCATCATAGGGTCTCTTTAAATGTGAATGTAGAAGATATTTTTTAATTTTGCTTGTTTGTGCTCACTTTAACATAAGTTACTCAGGTAAAGAGTAATGGTGTGGGTGGAAACAGTATTCCAGTTTACTGACAGCCTGTAGAGCTCACACTTGTGCAGTACTGATGTCTCTGGTGGGTCCAACGCTTGCACAAAAACATCACTGTTGAAGGGCGCCGTTGCTATTCAGACATGTAAAGGGACACGTTCATCTGAATATGGCGACGTATGAATGTAGACTTTGGTAGCCGTGCACACGAAATGAAGGTTTATTTAGCAGTTGCGGAAATCTACACGTTATTATCCTCGTCGGTGACTCTGCTGTGGAAAACCTTTTTGTTTCTTATGTCAGTGAAAAAGCGGTATAATAAACTCGAGCAAATGAGTGTAAATACAGGGGGAAAAAATCTTTCTTTATTCTGCTGTTGATGGACATTTATTGTCCCACCAGGAAATGCGCAAAAAGAAAGGGTTCCTGCATGACATCCAAACCACATTATTAATAAAACCGCTTGATCGCTGAATTTTATGGTGTCTACTTTAAAGTTGCATTGCAAATTTTTTGTCTTTTCACTTCATTCTCCCATCTTCTCCAACTTTCACCTCCTCCCCCCTCCCACCTCCTAGCATCTCTCTGTCCCTCTCTTTTCTGTCTGTCCTTCCTTTAGTCTCATTGAATAGATCTGGGAAAACCCGTGTTAGTATGGACACTTTCTGTCTAAGCTACAGCGCACTAAAAAGCTCTCAGGGCAGAACCAAAGACCTTGACTGCTTTTTGAAGCAGGCTGTCGCTGTATAATCGGTTAGCTTCTCTCAGAGGAAGGGGCAACACACACACATATGCACACGCACAGTGTGTAAGAGGCAGGCAGCCCCTCATTACCGGGCAGAGCCCTGGTCCCTGAGGACTGGACCCAGCACCTAATCCTGTATTTGTTCTTGGGGACTGTATCTGTGATTCTCCATTGAATGGAATATTAAGCACCCAGGTCTTTTGTGGAGCGTGTAAGCCATTTGGCTCCACTCATCTATTATTTATCAGCCTGGCAAATATTTTATCAGCCTTAGCCTCTCATGACCCACTCTCATGTGAAGCCCCCCTATAAATGAAGAAAAAAAAAGAAGGGTATGATTTTTTTTTTTCTTTTAATTTATCGCGCTTTTACTTTTTGCCTCATTTGTTCTAAAACCAGGACAAGGACACAGGCATATGTATTAAGCTGAATTAGAGAAGCAAATATGTGAAATATTCCTCTGGAGCTCCCTTCAAGTTACCTTATCTGAGGCACACTGCCGCGTCCATCGCTTTGGAGATAGCACATAAATGAAAACTGAAATCTAGATTTGCCTTATAAATCATTATCTTAGTTTCAGACTCCCTTCTCAGCTGACTCCCCCAAGCCAGCCACCCAGCCTGAGAAGAAGAGAAGCAGAGAGACTCCTGTTTTCACTTTCAACCTGAGAGTAAATCATACCAGTTGGGGGGCTCACCTTGAGGCTTGGTGGAGATAATTGGAGTTGGTTAGCGAGGTGTTCTGTGCCATTACCTCCTGGTACCGGCGAATGGCTGGGGCTTGTCTCGCACTCCCAGAGGAGGAATACACTAGCCTGTTGGCTCTGCACTTAGTGTGTGTATGTGTGTGCGCGCATAGACGCGTGTGCATCTGCGCGCGTGCATAACCGCAGCCAGATTGGTGACCTTTCCTGATCACAATTTTAATGGCCCCTCAGCATCATTGCGTTGGAAAACGTAAGAAGGGTGTAAGGGTTTTGATCGTCACTTTTCCACCAAGTGCTTCACTTTCATGCATTAATATTCATGGCATTGATTTATTTTCAGAATTAACAAAAAAAACAAACTGTTTGCCAGGGAATTAATCCTGACAGGAGCGTGGCATTGTTGTTTTATTTGAAGACAGCAGGAAGCAGAAATATGCATATGCAGATACACAGAGCAAGACACCAATTAAATGTTGATTAAGTCCTAACTATTGTGGGACTGGGTGTATGAGAGATTGCACAGAGACAATTAAAACAAAAAAAAGACATTGCCTTTTTTTTTCTCTTTCCTTTCCTTTTTTTTTTTTTTTTTTTGCTGGCCAAACACATGCTAGGAGGGAAAGACGTGGACGTACACAATCGCATACACACACACACTTTCTGTTGTGAGCTTTTCAGATGTCCGGGCTTGATCTTTGGGTGGATTCAGAAGGGTGGGGCCCTCTTTCTCTTTTTCTGGCAGTGGTGGTTTTCAGCCGCCAAGCTCACCCGCTTTTGGCCGGTCAATTGTGACACTGCGTGTGTCAGTGAGCAGGGGGTCTCCTGGCAGTTGCGCGTGTGCGTCTGATAGTGTGTGTCCGCTTCACACATTGACTGTGAAGCTGCAGCAGTATAACAGCGGCTGCTGCTCCAGGGTCCCGGCGGTATTGGCCTAGCCCGCAGTCTCTCTTGGCTAACTCATGTTTCATTCTTTGGCAATTTGCCCTAATGAAGTCCCGCAGGAGCCCCTCAGACCTCTGTTCTCTTTCCATATTTAATCATGTTATTTTAATCTGGGGGATGAGCTAACGCCTCTTTCTCCTGCCATGTCTCTGTGTGTGTGTGTGTGTGTGTGTGTGTGTGTGTGTGTGTGTGTGTGTGTGTGTGTGTGTGTGTGTGTGTG
>JAVDPK010017551.1:0-12616 GCA_034780415.1 Cichlasoma orientale | reverse complement strand
GTGCTGTCATGGTTTGGGGCTGCTTTTCAGTCAGTGGTGTTGGGGATTTTGTCAAAACTGATGGAATTATGAACACAGAAAAGTAACATCAGATTTTGCTCCACCACACAGTACTATCAGGAAAGAATCTGTTTGGCAACAGCTTCATTTTTCAGCATTTCAGTGATCCCAAACACACTGCCAATGCAGTAAAAGCATACCTGGATATAAAAAAAAACATGCAGTGGAACACTGTCAGTCATGAATTGGCCTCCCAGAACCCAGAGCCCAACATTATTGAAGCAGTGTGGGATCATCTTAACAGAGAGGAACAGAAGGCAGCAAACTTCTAAAGAGCTTTCAGTGTCCTTCAAAGAAGAGAACTATTCCTGAAGACTACTTTAAGAGATGTTACAAGAAAGCTTGCTTAATAGATTTCAGGCTGTGTTGAAGATAAAGGTGGTCATACCAAATTTTGACTTTCAACCTTATTAGAAGTGTACAAACTCAGTTTTTGCCTTATATACACTGTATGAATTGCTGCACATAATTTCCATTTTCCTAGCAAAATATAAAGAGATGTAGGAAGCTCAAAACCTCTGCGTTACTGTACTTTTCAATAACCTAGAGCAGATATTAATATGCTCCACTTTTCTAGCTTTTTACAGTTGTAAGAAGAAGTTTGTCAACCGTTTTGGAGTTACTTTTCTTTATCTAGTATCTTTCCCATCTTTGTTGAGTAACCACTCATTGTGAAGTCATGGAAACAGAAACTGAACTGTACTAATCACGTCTTCAAAAATTACTTAAAGTTAGCTGTTCCAGTTAAGTACATGAGAGTGACAGTGGGGGTTACAGAAGTGCCCCTTCCTGTAAATAAAAGCATAAATTCTTGTTTATTTGTCAAGTGCTTTGTGAAACGTTAATGTGAATATTATAATCAGCTGTCTCAGTAGGACGAGCCTTTCATCCTGCAGATATACTCCAACTCCACCATCTGAGCCTGCAGCTGGTGACAATATTCCTCGTTCGTCTCTGCAGGCTCGATAAGCTCATTGCAGCGGCACTTGAATCAGTTGTCAGTTTCTGCAGTTTATAGTTGGAGTGACCCTCCAGCTCACATTAGTTCTTCCACTCTCAGAGAAATAGTCACATAGTCACAATAGCAATCTGGACAGTGATCGCGGATGATGTAATTCATTCAGACACATAAGAAAAAAATAAATGCTAAAACGACTTGCCAAATATACCTGGGTGGCTCATAATATATCTGGGTGGCCTGACAAAGTAAAGTCTATGTGGGGAAACACTGCTCTCTGGTGTATCAGAGATTGAAGGTGAATTTTTATCTTAAATGAAGAAGATGCCTGCTCGCTCGCAGCTCACATAGATGACCTTCATTAATCTCTTTAAGAATTGACTCGTACTACTCTTACTGTAATCACAGAATCTCCTTTTTTTTTCTTTTCAAAGTTAGTGACGTATAAAGCACAGACTGTTTTTCTAAAATAATTATACGTTGTACTGTGAAAATTGCTGCCGCCACAACACTGTTGATGCATCCTTAATGTGCATGCAGTTACAGAAGCACTGAATGTTTCGTATTGAATATTTATTTCTGGACTGTAGATGGCAGCCTTGTTGTTCCCTACTCTACTTTTTTAAAACCTAGTCATGAAAACTCAGAGCCGCCACGCTACTAATGATTTCACAGATGGCACTTGAAACGAATTCTGTCCCAAGTTAACCTGACTGGTTTATTAAAAGGAACATTTTTAATGTATTTAATGGAGTGTATATGGAATAACCCTAATAAATCCTAATAAATAATGTATTTGTTTTTGTTCAGTATTGTAAACTGTTGGTTATGTTTTGTACTGGGGAGAAGGAAAAAAAAAAAAGAAAACAAAAAGTTTGTCTTCATTGGAATGATGAGCTCATAGTGAAGGATTCATCTTATCAGTGTAGGTCTGGATATGCATCAGCTTATTATTCAGTCTGTAAATGTGACTCGGGTACTTCCTTTGGGACTGAAAAATACCTTTGGACGTGTGAAGCTGGGGTGCTCAAATGCTATCTGGGATAGCACAGCTCTTTGTACAGTCGAGATGACTTGTCAGTGTTTCTATTAGGTGCACTTCTCTTTATTCTGAAGGGTTTTTCTTTCTCACTCAGTTTGACAGTGATTTCAACACTGCTTGATCTATAATAAAAATAAGACGGAAAAAGATGCAGCCAGACAAAGCAACAGACATTCCTTGTTCTGGCATTTTTTGTAGATGTAATTTGACTGCATCAGCTTTAGAAACTATTTTGAAAGGTTTTACTCCCAACTCAACCTGAACTTTTTGCAGACAGAAAATTTTAATTCTGCTTTTGTCTGTCTCTCCTTCTTCCCCTCCCCTTTCATGCTTTCTTGCAGATATATCCAGCTATGGATATGGACAGTGCCAGTTCAGTGGTGCTGCAGGCCTTAACCCAAGCTACCAGTCAGGACACAGCTGTGCTCAAGCCTGCGGAGGAGCAGCTCCGGCAGTGGGAGACCCAGCCAGGCTTCTACTCAGTTCTTCTGGTGAGGGATGATATCAAAGAAGCGAAATAAAGCCTGCATCAAAACCGATAAACCTCATAAATGGAGATCTTAATGAATGTGGTGTGTTTTGCTGACAGCTAGGTGCCACTGGGTTTAATTACCAGTTGAAACGGTGTCAATTGAGTGCTTCTTTGTTTTTTAGTAGGATGGAAATGGTTCTCCTCAGCATAAGGACAGGACCAGGATTAAGATATATTCTATTGGAACAATTTGTCCAGGCAGCTTTGCACCACAATAACTGTAATCACAGCAACAAAGCACAGCTTGTGTGTAAGAAATACTCAAAGCTCCATTTAATAATTTGATTTCAAATGTATTTGCAGATTTTGTTTTTTTTTAAACCACACTTGGTTAACTGTCAATATGAAAGAGCATGTGTGGTGACAAAGCTGGTAAACAATGCCCCGACTAGCACCTCACATTTGGTGTCTCTTCACCACAAAGCCCTTGTGGATCCACAGTGGATGCTTGCACATTTTTTGTTGGCTGTCTAAACCAGGCTTATACGATAAGATGGATTTCACTTTCCTCTCTGCATTTTGTAAAGGAATTGGCTCTGGATGTGTTCTGCCTAGCTAAGCACGAATGATTATTACATTCATGGGAAAGTGTATTCTTTTCCTTTATTTGCGAATAATACACTGTAGAAAAGTGAGACAACACTGCACACAACATCCTTTTCAAGTCAGAGTATCTCTGAGAAAACTCCTTTCCAAGCAACCACTCCACAGTTGTGAAATATAGTGAAACTAACAATAGATTTTGTTGTCAGTCTCTCCTCGTATTCCTTTCACCATTTTCAGACATGGCGCATGTTGCATTCCTGGCTTCATCAGTCTAGTATAGTGACGGCATTCTGTTATTCCGACATTTGTGTTGATGTTACAACAATGATTGAATGAGCCTGCTTCTTGCACAATAATATGTATTATGGATGATCTGACTGTACATCAAGTGATTTTTAGATGCTTTAGGTCTTTAGGTGTCAGCTACATGGGGCTAGCACTTTTGCCTCACAGCTAGAAGGTCTGGGTTCGAATCCACCTTGGCCCAGGCCTTTCTGTGTGGAGTTTGCATGTTCTCCCCGTGTTTGCTTGCGTTTTCTCTGGGTACTAGGTGTGAATGCGAGTGTAAATGGTTGTCTGTCTCTCTGTGTTAGTCGTGCGACAGGCTGGCGACCTTTACAGGGTGTACCTTGCCCCCGCGACCCTGAAGTCAGCTATATTTCCATAGCTACTCGATAATTCAGTAGATGACGCCCTATGTAGTTATGCTGAAGCGTCCTTGCACGCTTTAGTAAACTTTAGTAAATCACAATAACGGGTTGTAATGTGTTGTTTATGAAAGACAGCTCTCTGAAGTGAAGTACACAAAGTAAACTGCTGTTAGGTCCTGATCGATCCTGTCTTTGTTTGGGACATTTTTTTAAAGTAATAAATGTAGTTAACGCTGTTGTGCTGCATGGATAAATGTGCTGAGCTCTCTTTCTTTGGAGAAGAATATGGATGGATCCTGCTGGTGATGATGCTGCAGGTACTGAATCAGTGGAGCAGTATTAAATTAATGATGACGCCGATGAAGGCTACAAACCAAAACACGCTGGTCAAGCAGTAAAGTTATAGGTGTTGCTGGAGCTTCAACCTCTTTCATATTCAGTTAACTTAGGAGGAAGACTTTTCCACTTAGCGGCCAATTTGTTAGGTACACAAGTTCAACTGACGCAACTAACGCAAATATCTAATCGGCCAATCAAATGGCAGCAACTCAATGCGTTTAGGTATGTCGACATGGTCGAGATGACCTGCTGAAGTACAAATTGAGCATCAGAATGAGGAAGAAAGGTGATTTAAGTGACTTTGAACGTGGCATGGTTGGTAGTGCTATTATTGTGGTGAATATTTCGGAAACTGCTGATCTACTGGGGTTTTCCCGCACAACCATCTCTAGTTTTCACAGAGACTGGTCAGAAAAAGAGGAGATATCCACTGAGCAGCAGTTCTCTGGGCAAAAATGCCTTGCTGCTGCCAGAGGTCAAAGGAGAATAGCCAGACTGCTTTAAGCTGATAAAAAAGCAACAGTAACTTGAATAACCACTTACAACCGTGGTATGCAGAATAGTATCTGTGAGTGCACAACACATCGAATTTTGAAGCAAATGGGCTGCAGCAACAGCAGATCACACTGGGTGCTACTCCGGCCAGCTAAGAACAGGAACCTTCGCCTACAATTCACACAGACTGATCAAAATTGGACAACAAAAGATTGGAAACATGTTGCCTGGTCTGATGAGTCTCGATTTCTGATGCCATATTTGAATTTGGTGCAAATAACATGAAAGCATGAATCCATCCAGCATTGTGTCATTCGGGCTGCTGGTATAATGGTTTCCAGCACCTTGTTGAATTTGTGCCATAAACAACCAGTTCTGAAGGCAAAGGGGGGGTCCAACCCAGTACTAGCAAGGTGTAGAAATAACTGGAAGCAAAAAAACTAACTTCAGCTCTTGATCTGGTTTATTATTATCATGTTTATCAAAGATCAACATTAGCTTCTTTTTTTCCTTTTTTTTTTTGGAAGTGTAACTCACTTTAAAAGCATAGGTGCTTTGATGTTTTTGGCATTAGGGGTGGGGTCATATTGCTGGACCCTATCTCAAAATCCCATCTTGGATCATCTTCAGCTTTGAGTTCAGTGTTATCTCTGGAGTCACAGATGATTTAAATTTTCAAGAGATGTTCCTGATACCATGGTCTCTGGCAAATAGGCCATGGTGTTCTGTGTGCACTGTCTCATCTCATTTATTTTGAGGGCTCTATCTCTCAATCTCTCACCTCTCACAACAGAGAAGGTACCGAAGGTGTCAATAAATAAAAAGCCAGCTAACCAAACCAGCTGAATTACTGTATCAGTGATGAATCTAATAAGTTTTTTTAAACTTGCATGGTCAAATAAATTGAACTTTTTTGCTCCCTTGATACAGTAGATGGATGCTTTTAGATTTGTATTAAAGTAAAACTTCAGCTTTTTAAAAATCTTTTAAGTCATGTTAATTCGCACATCTTCTAAACTTGAAATATAAGAGCCAAGTTTCCAGTCTTTGATGTTATTGTGCACCTCTTTATGAAGCCCCTGCCTTTGCAGTGCAAAGAATGACTTTGAGAACACGGTAATCAGCACTATTTTCTGTGGTTACATTTTAAATCTCAGTGATGTTGCCATTTATGCTAAGTAAAACTGCATTAGTGTGGTTGCTTGAGACATTGTAACAAAGTCAGTGTGCCCTGTATTTTAATGGAGCCATGTCTTAAAGGGCTTGTTACCATCAGAGGATTGTGTCTTTAGACTGATCCCTTTTCTCAAGTGTGGTTTTAGCGTTCACACATCATTAAATAGTCAATCCTACTCATTTGAGTTAACAAGGCACCGTTAGCTGAGCATATATATGTTTCTTTTCCACAGAATATCTTCAACAACCATATGCTGGATGTGAATGTCAGGTGGCTGGCGGTTCTGTACTTCAAAAATGGCATCGACAGATACTGGAGGAGAGTTGCGCCTCAGTAAGTGCTCGCTTGTCTCTCACATTCCCAGCTGCTGTCAGCCTTTCTATCCCACCTTTCCGTTTTAGACTTTTTCTTTTCTCTCCTGCAGCTCATCTTTTCCTTTCTTGTCTCATCCATTCTTGTAACAAGTCTATTCATCAGTCTTAATCTCTTTGCCTGATTTTGAAGCTTTGTTACTCTCAAATCTTTTTTGTTATAGATTTGTAGCAGCAATTTTCTGTTTTGTCACAGCCTCTTTTCCTCCATTTTTCCCATTGTCTTACCTTTACCAGTTTTAGCTCACGTCTGCATTTCTCTCTCCACCGCTTTTCACAGCTGCCATTTTCCCTTTTTTTACCTTCTATTCTGATTATTCATATCATTGTGATTTGATTTTATGCTCAGTATATTCTTTTGTGTCTCTTTTGTCTGGCATAAGATCGGCTTTTAGTATTCAAAGCCTACGGTCATTCTTTGGGTACCTGGCTAGCTGGCTGCTGTTAGGGTTGAATTGGACATTTGCTTTTAAACTCACAGGACAGCAGCTGGTCAGAGGTAATCGGTTCTGCCGCTCTTTGACCACTTTGAATTATTGCCGTTCTTTTTTTTTTCTGTAAAGTTTTCTCCTCTTACCAAACTTGATTCACTCAGTTTCATTTGTTGGAGTGCTGTGCAAGGTTTTTGGTCCGTGAATTATTGATGCGATTACCTTTGGACAATTGCCATTTACCCAGGGGTCGGATAGTGTGTGGCACAGCACAATTCATGTGGTGTCCGTGTAGGAAGTGTAGGCAACATTACATAGCATTTTTGTTAGAGCAGCTTACAGTAATAGACTTGAACTGAATTAATTTTCAAATTTTAACCACTGAAAAAAATAAAAAAGGAATGCATGTCAAATATTTAGGCCAATTTTGACTTAATGGTTCTGAGAGTATCTTGACAAATTTGTTTGACATGAAGTCTTGAAATACTCTTTGTGCAGGTACATTTAAATTAGTCATCAGTTCACCATTACTGGTTAATGGCAGGTTTTTGCATCAGTACCTTAACAAGCAATCATTAAACAGCAAGCCCTGCATTTTAATCTCACTTTTTGAAATGGCTTTTAGTTATAGTACTGGGAAGGGTAGTAGATAATGTTAAATAGTTTTAACATGTCATTGTTAAAAAAATGCTTGTTTCCAGCCAAATTGGTATTACTAGATTCCATCACATGCGTACCAGCTCCGGTGTTGTGCGTCCTGGCTCATTTTAGCACGACTGTGCCACTTGGAGCTAATAGTGCCATCATCAGTGTTAATGTAACACCTGTGCTGGTGCTATGACGAGCCCAGAACGTTCTCTTATGAAAAAGGTTAACTGCCTTTTTATTGTTCTTTATGACTAAAGCCTAAAATAAGATGGTACAAATGTAAACGGTAATGCAAATTCACAAATGCACGAGAATTAAAATCAAATCATGGAACTACACAGAAAAATACAATTTTAAATATGAAATAGATGCAATAGATGATGCAATAAATATTGATCCATTTCTTACTAAAAGCCAGGCAAAGAGCCAGATTAAAAAATTTTACACTGTTACCTGCTCTAAGATCCACACGTGTTCCAGTAGCTTCAAGTCAAAACATTAAAATTTAAAGGTGCCTCAACAAAAGTAGAATTATTTAAACTTAATGTTAAACCTGTCTTTTCATGTAGCTTTGTGCAATGCATGATTTAGTGACAGCCTTTGAAAAGCCTTGATCTTAATGCAACCAAAGCAAATACTGTAGAAACAAAAAGATATTTGTGAAGGACAGGTTAATCTACATTTTTGGTTGGGAGATAAGTGGATTTAACTGAGTAGTTATGGTGAATTTATTTTGTGGAGCTGATGTGAGTCATCTCGGGGTAGAAAATGTAGTGTGCCCTAGTTTGGCAGCTGAATGTCACCAAATTATTAAGAAGATGTACAGAAGGGCAACTAACCTTTCTGATAAAGTAAGACCAAAATGAATCCTTAATAATTCTGAAGTAGAAAGTAAATAATTTGCTGAAAAAGGTTTGAAACTGTATACAGAAATTATTACGTGTAAGCCGGCATCTATTCTGCCCTACTGCTGACTGAATGACTCACTTGAGCAACCTGCAGTCGCTAGAGAGGTTTTCACACCAAAATCTGCTTTTGCACTTACATTTATTGAAATGTGTTTTTGAAAATACATCTCCCTGCAACATATTATGTGGTTGGAAACAATAACATATGTAGAACAACTTAAGAAATTTCGTGTTGAGTTTTTCCCTTTCAGGAAATCTCCTCTTTCTGTGCATTCTGACAATCTTTGTGTGCCTTACTTGGTTGACTTTTTTTCCCCCTCAAATCATCAGATTTTTCTAGCTCCTTACAGACTTACCGGCACAAAATGGGGCTCAGGCGCACACTTGCTTACGTTAATATATCTTTTAATCTTTCATCCTGCATTTCTTTAAAGCTTGCCTCACCCCCGTATTCCCAAAATATGTGTGTGTAGCAAATCTTGTATTACTAATTCACAATCTCCCTGCAAGTAATTTGACTTCCACCCATCTCTCTTCTCTTTCTGCCACGGGTTACAGCATGAGTCATTCCTCACGCTTCTTCAAATCAAACGCTTTCACTCTGCCTAACTTCAGCAGCAGTTGAATTAGTCAGAACAGGATAAATCATATTAAAACAACATATTTTTGTGCATATTCACACAAATTGTCACTATTTTGTAGAAAGTCCCTATTTTCAGTCTTAGACTGATTTATGATTGAGGCTATGATTTGGTTCGGAGGATAGCAGGAGGTTTATTCAAAGTTTACTGATTAAATCATGCGTTTCACAGGTCCTACACTATATAATGTAACACATTTAATTAATTTGAATAAATCCCCTAACAAGTTGTCTATTCTGTCATATTCATATTTATCATAGCATTAAAGTTTGTGATTTGCACGTCTAGAATCCAAATTGAGATAATAAGGGGTCTCTTAGGATATGTGCTGCATTCAACAATGCCAGGGTGTCTGGCACTTGCTCCTCATAATGCGACATGGTGGCTCAGTAGTTGGCATTCTCGCCTTCAGCTAGAAAATTTTGGGTTTAACACTTAGTCCTGTTTTTGTTTTGTTTTGTTTGTTTTGTGGAGAATTTGAGTGAATGTTCCTTCACACTACTGTCTGAATACTCTGTCTAAAATCAGAATGTATTTAATAAATGTGCAGAATAAGGTACCTGAACAAAGACACTAAGTCTGCAAAAAAAGGTAACATTTAAAATGTTTGCTCTACAATCAGTGGAGGTACACTAGTGCACAAAAGTCTTGAGCCACTCCTCATTTCTTTATGTTCACCTGCAAAAATGGGAAGTAGGAGCAGCACTGAGATCTCCCTGAGATCATTTCTGATGAGGCTTTAATGAACAGTAGATGGATTAGATGAAGGGCCCTACGTGGTCATCTGCTGTGGATTTGTCAATTGGTTCTTTGCTAAGTTGTCTGTGATTTCTAGATACAACACTTCATCATGTGAGTTAGGGGCATTTTTATGCTTGAGTAGTTGAAAATGTTCAAGGACTGGCCTGAAAATGAGTGGAAAAAGCAGCCAATGTCCAAAGAAAAACTTTGAAAGACTTTCCAGCCTGGACAAGTGTTGCTCGAGATCACTTAAAAAAAAACTACAAGAAAGTCTGGCCCCTTGGAAGCAAAATAAAAAAAGAAATAAAGTGTGGTTCAAGACTTTTGCACAGTATTGTAAAGGTGAAATTACTGCAGGGTAACATCCTTTTTAAATGTACTTATTTATTATATATCTTTTGTAATATGTCTGTTTTTCTATATGCAGCCTTTGTCTTTTTGTCAGCTTTAGTATTTCATCCCTCTGGATCTCTTTACTTCCTCTGAACAGCTTTTTGATTATTTTGTTCACAGTGCATTATCAGAAGAGGAGAAGACGTCATTGCGTGCTGGTCTCATCACAAACTTCAATGAGCCTGTCAATCAGGTGAGTAGGGAAAAATGAGATGAAAATAAACATGTTTGATCCCCGTATACTGATGAAATGAAATGCTGATTTTGATTAAGATTGCTTTTTTCACAACCATATAAGGAACAAAGGAACTGACTGAAAGCATTAAGATGCATTTTAGTCTGTCACAAGGAAATGTTACTCCATAGAATGAGATTTGAAGGATGCTAATTGTGCGTACTGGGACTTTATTTGATGTTTAACAAGTTTCTTGATAAGTCGTTTTTCTTTTTCTTTTTTTTGGGCTGTGTGGGGAAGGCTGGAACAAACAAATAATTCAGGGATCAAGCAGTGTAATACATCTGTCTGAAGGGAACATGGAACTTGGCCCTAAATGATGGCCATCCATCTTGGTTTCTACAGGTTGTATATCCCTGTGGGACAGCTCTCTACCATCCTGACTGATCAGGTCCATATGGCAAGCAATGAATACGATTTAGACACCATATGTTTCACTAGTCACAGCCTCTTGTCGAATCCAAATTTCATGAGGGTGCTTTATGTTTGTGCATGAGAGTGTGAATGTTCCAGTAACTTCTGAACATAATGACTTACTGACACGTAATAATTTGTGAGGATGCAAATGTAACTACTTAGTTAAATGAAATTGTGTAGCGTTAGACCAGGCATAATGTAAGTCTGTTTAGAAATGCATGCATTGTGTGTGTTCAACAGAAAAAAAAAAAAAATCATAATCTAACCCTAACAACTTTTCTACAAATATAACAACAAAAGCCACACAAGGCTACCTTAAACTGACATCTGAGAGGGTTTTGTGTCGACTAGGCTGGATGCTTGTTTCATATTCAGAAAGCAACAACTAATTATTGTGTGTTCAAATAGTAATAGGAGCTTTAATCTTTATTATACAATTTCCATTAAGTCCTGAGGTATAAAGTGTCTTTTTCAGTTTGAACTTGCTATTAATCTCAAAGGATAAAGTGTCTTGCCCGCAGTCTGTGTTGAAGTAATGAGTAGACTTGAGTGATATTTGCTCAGCTGGTGGGCACAGTGGAGAGCCAAGAAAAAAAAAAAAATATATAGCTAGTGAAGCTGTGACCAGGTCATGTGATGCACATTTCAGACATAGCTCAGGCACAAGCACTCTGTTCAAAAATCAACTTAATCCATGCAACTGATTCTATTTTCTGTCATCTGATATACTGTATATACATTATGTTGTTTGTAAAAGTTTGATCTTCTGTGTCACATTTGTTCAAACCACTTATTTTAAAACAAAGCAATATAGTACAATTCCCAAGTTTGCTCTGGCATAATCACCTTCTGCTGTATTTATGCTTTGCCTCTGGCCAACTTTTCTTTCCTGCATGTTTTTCCAACAGATAGCAACCCAGATCGCTGTACTGATAGCCAAGGTGGCCCGTCTGGACTGCCCCAGGCAATGGCCAGAGCTCATCCCCATTCTGCTCGAGTCTGTGAAGGGTCAGGATGGCCTGCAGCAGCACAGAGCTCTGTTAACCTTCTATCATGTCACCAAAACTCTCGCATCCAAGCGACTGGCGCAGGACAGGCGACTTTTCCAGGATGTAAGTCCACATTATTAGCCATTTCAGTGTTGATATAAAATTCAAGTAAAACCTTTTTGCTCCTTATTGCTTATTATTATTAGACATTTACAATCATTCTTGTGCTGTGCTTTGCTCTTTATAAAGCTCTTGGATATAACTGAATAAAAGCTAATGTTAGGTAATCAACTAAACAGTAAAACTTTGTCTTGTGAATTTTGATGCTGTTCAGGTTGCAGCCTTCTCTCTGCAACATGTATTTTTTGTTGCTATTTTTTTCCCCTCTTCAGAAGATTTTGAAAATGAATAGATTAATACTAAGATTATCCTGAGAATAGCATTTTTTTTTTAAATTTCAGTTTTATATTTTGTCTCTAGGAGATGCTGTTTAGCTGCTGTGAGAGGCATGTTTAATATGAGATTTATAGCAACAACATTCCCTTGTCATACATGACTCAAGCATGATTGACTTGTTTGGAAATAGTTATCCGTGTTTCCGTGTCTGTGTGGATATTGTGTTGAGAGAGAAGAATTCGTGAGTTAGTATTTCTTTCCAAGAGCTGGTGAATTTTAGCATACGGCATACAACATTAGTTTGCATACTTGATTTAAATTTGAGTAAAAAAGCCATTTGTGAAGAGAAGGGGTTTAGAGGAATGAGATGATCAAGCAAAGGGAAGATGGAGACCAACAGAGGGTGAAAGACATGAGAAACTGTGGCTGAGACCAGATAGTAGGATGCAAGGCAGAGGCATCCTGTATGCCAAAATGTGTGCCCTTAGGCAACACAAGAAACAAAGGCAGCCTGAGCCCCATTAAACAGTGCACTCATTTAATGATGCACTGATGACTTTGACACTGAATGGCTTCTCTTCTCTTCTCTTCTCTTCTCTTCTCTTCTCTTCTCTTCTCTTCTCTTCTCTTCTCTTCTCTTCTCTTCT
>JAVDPK010017550.1:0-12623 GCA_034780415.1 Cichlasoma orientale | reverse complement strand
AGATGAGCCCGACCACTGTGGTGTCGTCAGCAAATTTGACGATCAGGTTGTTATTGTGGGCCGGACTGCAGTCATGGGTGTAGAGGCAGTACAGGAGGGGACTCAGCACACAGCCCTGTGAGGAGCCAGTGCTCAGTGTGCGGGTGGAGGAGAGATGGGGGCCAAGTCTCACAGTCTGGGGCCGGTTGGTTAAGAATGTGATGTGATGCACATAAGTAACAGAGTTCATAGAGCGGTCAGCAGGTGCCTTGACACAGACACAAGATCTGAAACAGGGTGGCTAGATGGTGGAGGGTTGGCACCGCTGCCTCATAGCAAGAAGGTTGTTGGTTCAAATCTGTTTGGAGTATGTGATTCACTCCAAAGTACCTTAAGTGGGCTTTCTCCAGGTACTCCGGCTTCCTCAAACAGTCCAAAGACGATTAATTAATGGGCGGTTAATCAATTAATTGGTGATTCACCATGTATGTGAGGTAGATACAATGCTGTATGAAAGTGTAGTTAAAGTGTGACTAGTAGTTAAAAGTACTTTGAGTGGTTAGTAAGACGAGACAGTTTTGTGCTCTAAGTGTTGATGAATATTAAATTAATATTGATAATTAGAAATAGTAGTTACAGTGATTTGGGTTGTAATGGTTATGCATGGTTATATAATCAATCCCATCAGTTCCAGAATTATCTTGCCATTTTCACTTTTAAATAAAATATATTTGAATCATCGTGGTGTTATGCTTTCATGTCGTAGGTGAAAAGGGGCATAATATCGTCTCATAGTGGATGTTTTTCTCCAAAAATGAGTGTTGTAAAACCTAAAAAACATTAAGAAACATTAATTAAACTAATAAATGGATGATTAATTCCTGAAATTTGTTGTAGACACTTATTATGAGGGAATTCTTGGCCCAGGTCAAAATTGACCCCAGCCATACCGTGAAGGCATAGAGTGTGAATATGAACAGCATGTAAAGGTTAAAGGTGCTTTACTTCTTTCCAATGCAGAACGTAATGAGGATCGCCTCCCTGAATTTGGCACATAACACAGCGATTGACAACGGCATGTAAGTAGCATTGTTTTTTTTGGGGGGGGGGGGGGGACTTTGCAGCAGTGATACTGATCTGTGTGTTTCTGATTTCATTTTTATGTCTCCTTTTTATTCGATTTAGCAAAAGCAGCGACACCTCAGTTCAGCGCTTTGACAAAAGTCTGGAGGAGTTTTACGCCCTTTGCGATCAACTTGAGCTCTGTTTGGTAAGACTCAAATACTTCGACTTACAAATAACCCGTCATGGAATAAGAACAGCTGTTGTTTTATTAGATGAGTTCTGCACATTTGCCTGTTGATTGTCGTGTTTTCCTTTTCATCTAAACAGACCAATAGGACTGTACCGTAAGACTGATTGTTGACAAAAGCATTAAAATTGGAAAAAGTTATTGGTCAAATTTAAAAGTGTTTCACAGTTTGCAACAAATATAGCATCTACACCCCCTCCAAAAGAGTGAGGCCAAAGTTATTTGGAGGGGGAGTGTGCTGTACCCACACTTAAGATGCCCACAGAAACTCACATTTACTCTTCTCTATGCAGCGGCTGGCATATGAGTGCCTCTCACAGAGCATCGACAGTGCCAAACATTCACCCAACCTGGTCCCAACAGCCACCAAGCCAGACACAGTGCAGACAGAGTCCATGTCTTATGCCCAGTACCTCGGCATGATCAAATCTCAGATCTCCTGCGCCAAAGATATCCACAACGCTTTGCTGGAGTGTTCTAAGAAGATCGCAGGAAAGGGACAGCCTCAGGGAATCATGTAGCTGTGGACTGATTACTACAGCTCTTTATGCATCCAGTGTTTTGTGAAAGATGATGGATTTGTAAATGGGGAGGACCCATATTTTTACTTCTCACTTTCACGCTACATTGGCCGAGATGATGATTTATGTCAAAAGGTCATCTGTATTTAGTGGAGATGAGTTAAGTTGTTTT
Organism: Cichlasoma orientale; assembly: GCA_034780415.1. Classification (NCBI taxonomy): domain Eukaryota; kingdom Metazoa; phylum Chordata; class Actinopteri; order Cichliformes; family Cichlidae; genus Cichlasoma; species Cichlasoma orientale. The sequence goes on along the minus strand of JAVDPK010017550.1, from coordinate 10,639 downwards.
TTTGCAACCATTTTGTAAATAATCCTGGCAAATGTTGTGTTGGAAGATGACCAGCAGGTGGCGGCAGAGGCACAGGTGAATTCTTTTGTAGCACATTTGTATTAACTAATAAAATCTTTCTACTTATGTTTTCTCATTATTCAAGGTGACAATGGAGGGACCGTCATTCATTACAATCTTATGTACTTATGTAATGATTCGATTTTAAAAATGTTTTTAATTTAAAAAAAAAAATCAGTTGTGCATGCGGGGGGCTGTAATAACAGAAAAAGATTCTAAGAGAGCATCAGCAAGCAGATTACAGCATATTTTAAATTTGTCTTAAGTGTGGAAAGGAAGTGAACTTACTGAGGTGGTGCCATAAAATGTCCTGAGCTCTTTGACCTCTGAGGATCCTGTGTAACCTCTTAGTCCTTTTGAAGTGGGGGTAAGAGAAAAGTTGTCTTCTTTTTGTACAGTACTGTACCAAAGATTTGTGGTATGAATTCAACTCAGCATGAATTCTTAGCTAAGCTTTCTGGTAATTCCTGGAAGTAGGAATAGTTTTCCAGGCTTCTTGGAGGACATTCAAAGCTCTTTATTTGAATGTTGGCTGCTTTTTGTTCAAAACAAAACAAAATGCCTAAAGATACAATTAAAAATTGATTCTTTGCAAATTGTCTGTGGAGACACAACACTGGCTCTTCCCTTGAGGTAGGTGCCTTTTTTTTTTATTCTTGATTTATTCATATGTCAGTGTCAAGTGGTTAAGATTCCTCTGAAAATGGTCAGGCACAAGGACTGGACTGAAGATGAGTGAAAAAGCAGCCAGTGTTCTCAGAAAAACTGGAGAACTATTGCTCGAGACCGCTTTAACAATGAAAGTCTGGCTCCATGGAAGCAAAATATAAAGTAATGAGGGGTGGCTCAAGACTTTGTGCTGTGTATTCCGAGGCTGAACGAGGACTTCGTTTACTGCAGCTTCTTCCAATTGTGGCTGAAGCTCAGGGATGTATGCAGTCTGATACAGAAGCATGTGAGAGGCACGCTTGCAGCTGTGTACCATCTCAGACCAATCTGAGCTACTGACAAGTGCTTAGATCCAAAAATACCACCCCGGGTCACTCCTAGGGACAATCGGTTCATTACAACTCAGGCTCACGCTCTCAAACCGTCTGCAGGGCTGAACTAAACATATATAGATTTTTTAAAAGTTATTCAGTGTTTAGCCTGACTGTCATTGGTTTAAAAAATACCCACCAGATTATTCTTAAAATTTTTATTTTCAGACAGTAGCCTCTGTTGATGCATTTCTTCACCATTGAAGCTTGTAAAAATACACAAGGACAAAACTCAAATCACTGAGAATAATTCACACATCAACAGTTTGTGCGACGCAGAGTGGAGTTCCTCAGATGAAAAGCAAGAGAACACCAATTAACGATATAAAAAGGGAAGGGTAATAGTTCTTTTTACATAGATTACAGCAGATAAAATACATCAGGTACTAGACAACACAGTTACAGACAAAACGGATATGATCTAAGTGCATTAGCGCATTCCACACGACTCAGCACATTCGGTACATTCTCTCTGGTCTGGCTGCATGACAATACTAAAAAAAGACAGTGTGAGAAACTGATGAAATCAACTGTGTGTTGAATGTGTGATGACATCACTACATCCATAGAAAAAACGAACCCAGGCACATTTAAAGTACGCTATAACTGCTTTTGCATTTTCAATAACTCTAAAAAATTATTTATGTGAAAAATTACAATATCATTAATGCCCCAGAGGTCTAAGCATCTTCGAGCTTTTATTTATTTATTTTTTTGCCTCCCTTAATGCCAAATGTGTTTCCGTTTATGTGTACTAAATGGGGCAGTGATTCCAAAGAAGTGTTAAAGAGCTGTTGTTAAAAAGGTTTCAGCATTTTCATATTTGAACAGTGCAGCATGCTTGAGAAAATGTGCAGCAGCAGTGCGACATGTATGTAGCTGCTCCAAAATATGTAAATCCACAGACATCATTTGACCATTTTAAAATCCAGGTCAGTGGTTCATTGTGATTCTGGGTAAGGAGGGCACCAGTTTGTACTGTATACTGTTTAAAAGAAAAACTTTATTGAGGATTGCATCGTCGAGCCTGAGCTCTTACTTTTTCCGTTTGCCTTCAGCCTTGCTCCTCGGTTGGCCTCTGCAGGAAACACAGAGCAAAAGACAAAAATTAAACTGATTCAAATGACGGTTAACTTTGGCGTGAAACCACAACAAGAGACGTTGCAGCGGAGGCGAGTCTCCATATCATCCATGTGTTTGTCATTTGATCAGATTCTGGAATGTCTGCAGCCCTACGTGTAATCTTACCTGTGGGCCTGCTCAGGACCGGCGAGGGCTGCCTGGTGAACAGCACGGGGTCGAGGTTCGTTCAAGCGAGACATGGGCCCGGGTTGCTGAAACTTGGACACCTCCTGCTGCCACTCATCATCGAAAGACTGTGCTTCAGCTGAGGGTGGAGCATCATCATGTTAGCCAGAAGCACGCCCTAAAAAAAACCCTAGACACTGGCATTTTATAGTAGCATAGCATAATGGTCTGGCTTTTTGTGAAATGAAGGGGGGGTTCATTTTTGAGAAGGGCTGTAAGTGCAGCTGTAGCTTTTACATTTATGGAACAAGCACAGAAAAAGGAAAGCTGTAACATACATTCATCCATATTCTGGAAGTCCTGGTTGAACTCCTTCTGTCCTGTTTTCTTGTTGTATTTCTTCTCAACAACATGCCCTCTGTCCTGGATGTGGTGACCAATTTTCATCTTGTGCAGACCGCTCTCAGAGTCTCTGACTGCTTGCCGGGTTTCCTTGATCTGGGGGGGGGGTATGAGCAAAGGTGTAATTATTCCAATAAAACATGCTCATACTGAGAGTATAAGACAGTCAAAGTGTTGACCTTCCTCATGTTGGACAGGAGAGATTTAGTTTTCAGAGTTCACAGCAATAACCTGCATTTAGATATATTTTTGATAATAATAATATAGTATAGTAACACATCCACAGGATTACTTACCCCTCCTGGGGCACAGCGCATTGAAGAGGTTGCTTGGTAGACCTTGGCAGGCTCATTTCCAACCTTTGAGTATGTCATTACTGACGAGGAGCTAAATGAGTGGGCGTTTGGATCGGCGGACACATTCTCCTGAAACACACAAAAACAAACGCCGTTGGGCGATTGCCTTTCGCGTAACACAACAGCCTGAGAAAGCCAAGAAGGAAGAGACGGAAGTAAACTCACAAAGTTTCTGTGCATTTCCGTCATCCTGCTTGTCATGCCGGACATCACGTTGTCAAACGCACCGAAAGGATTCCTCATCAAGTCCTGCAGCAGACACAGAAGGAAAATAATAACGGTCAAATTCCCACGATCTGAATGGATGGGCTCATATGTCACATGGTCACAAAACATTTTCAGCTCATAAACAGCTGCAGCATGCGTACAAACATAGGTGTGTCGGAGTTCACTGCGCTAAATGTGTCTTACACACACACACACACACGTGCTGTCTGGGACACATTTCATCGCTTCACCATGCTGGGTCATGCTATCTCCTAAAACCTTAACTATGTTCAGTGGGGGAGATTTTAAAGGTGGTTAACGTCAACTGTCTCTGTGCTACTTTACTGTACTGAATTAAATGCGTCAATTTAACTTCATGTTTAAAAAAGGTTGTATTTATTTATTTACAGATACCAGATGCCTTCATGTATTTTTTTGTGGGCCGCACTGTTTGTTTTTCATGGATCCAATATCATTGTAAAATAAGGCAAATATATATATTGGTTAAAAACACCTGCTTTACATAAAGAGTTTACTTTGTGTTTGGGTGTCCTCTATTCCCACAATAATATTTACGTTACCAATCATTTCTCAAACCGCATTTCATGATTAAACTTGACTTTAAATAACTTGAAAGAGTCATGCGATAGTTATATTTGGAGTTAGCGCATGCACATAGTCCATACATGAGAAACTCACACAAGTAGTTATGAACAAACGAGGACTCTACTGACCGTGCTGTCAATACCGCCAAAGGGCAACAATGACAGGCTCATACCCTGAGGATTCAAACAGCACCAGTTAAACAACATAACTTCACACACACACACACACACACACACATTTAAAATACTTTGAGACCAAAAAACAATGATAAAAATGTCTACAATATACTGTTATGGTCAGACGTTTTCATACATTTGTCATGGGCATGGATGTCGTGGTAATTTTTGGGCTTGTAATGATTTATTTTCAGTTGTTCTTTTTCTATGGAAAAAGACTTTCGGACGACATCGAAGTGATTCTGGCAAACCGACAGGCGACTCAGGAGGGGAAAGCGGTGCCCCACTCACACGGTTTATAGTGCGGGTGGCGTGCTGCTGACTTCAAATGAGGCTATAGTTGAACTGTGGAAGGAATACTTTGAGGACCTCTTTAATCCCACTGACACGCCTTCTGTAGTGGAAGCAGAGTCTGGGGAAGAGGGGGAGGATTTGCCCATCAGCGGGGGTGAGGTCACTGAGGTGGTTAAACAACTCGTTGATGGCAGGGATTCGCCCTGAGTTCCTGAAGACTCTGGATGTTGTAGGGCTGTCTTGTTTGACACGCCTCTGCAACATCACGTGGAGATCGGGGGCAGTGCCACTGGATTGGCAGACCGGGTGGATTGGCAGATCAGGGCTGCCCTTTGTCACCGATTCTGTTCATAATTTAAATGAACTCTACCAATTCTGCCAAGAAGAGTGGCCAAATATCCAGCCTGAATCATGCCAGAAGCGAGTTGATGGCTATCAAAAGTGTCTGGTTGAGGTGCAACTTGCTATTTGACATTTACCAAGTAGTAGTGTATGTATAGATTTGAGCCCATATGTGTCACTGACCCTGTGTGCATTAGGGGAAATCCAAAAAATAAATTCAAAGTTGTGCACACAATTCTTGTTTTTTAAAGTCATTAAAGATGTTTGCTGTACAATCATTCCACCCTGGAAAAAAGAACAGTTCAAAGAAATCATTAAAAGCCCAAAATTATCATGACATTCATGCCCATGATGAGTGGATGTAAACTTCTGACCACAACTGTACATACATGCCCTAGGTCACTTATATTTTTGTATATACAAATCATGTAGACTTTTCATGTTTGTTGAGGTTGTTGCCAGTGAGCTGTTAGATTGTCTTACATCAGTAAGCCCTTGACATAGCCACACACAACTCCCCACATAGCCCTAAGCACAGGCATTCAAGGCCATGAACCTTCCAGAAGTAGAAGAAGTGAGGAACCAGTCAGGAGGGAGCAGCCTGGAGGGTTCTGTCAGAAACTGTGTTCCCTCAGCCAAAATCACAGGTGTTTGTGACCCTTTGACCCTAGATAAACATCTCGACTGCCATCATGATGTGTGCCAGTGCATTTTCAGGGGGTGTGATGCACAGGGGTATTGTGCGTGATCAGTGGGGTGCTGAGTGACTTGTGTTCCAAGTGTAATTGGGTCGCATTGCCAGAGATTAGTGTGGCTTGAACACTGAAACTGAGCTTCATTCTAGGAAGGCTGCAGTGGGCAGGGTGGACCAGTGAGGACAGGAATCTAACAGCGGTCCCAGAGTCCAAGGCTGCTCTCTCAGCTCTTTTCAAAAGGTCAAGTTGATGTAAAATGCTCCTGACCCATATCTATGAGGTCCACGCAGCCATTTTTATCCCACAGTGGCATCTATGAACTAATAAATGCCAGTTACATATCTGCCAGCATTATATTTAGACCAGGGTTGAGCAGAGGAGAGGCTGAGGGTGCAAAATAATGTGGTCTACACGCTAGACATCATTTTCAGCTGGCGGATAGCTGAAAACTGATACACTCTTTTCTCTCTGTCAATATCATATTAAACCTGCGACTTTGCATCTCGAGGGAGGCTGCAGGAACTGAAGAAGTGGTAAATCACCAGGAAGTTTTTTTTGCTAAATTTGCCTACTTAGAGCTAAAAAACTACAGAGAAGGTGAAGCTGCACCGAGTCACCGGCATTTTAAAGCTGCTGTAGGTAAATCAGGGTTGAAGTTAACTTTCTGCTTTTTTATACATTTTTTATACAGCGTGCAGGAAACAGAATATTAATCAACAAAAAAATGACTATATTAGCGCCTTCACTGGTAGTTACCACCTCCTCATAGCCCTAACACAACAAAACAAACCACAGAATTACAATGAAGCTTGACTGCCAATAATACTTTTGCAAACAAACGCCTGGATGAATATGTGTTTTGAAAGGTAATATAAGCCCGGTAGTGGATATTGGCAAGTGACAGAGAAATGTGAGTATTCAAAGCAGCCGTGGAAGGTAAGGCAGGACTTATTGTCCTGCTGAGAATCTAATGCTTGGTAAGCTAATACAAGAAGGGCAAGCCTTCCAGCATTTATGCTGCCACTGTGTGTATGTGCATACCAGTGCATCTAAGTTATTTTGTAAGCTGCGACTGTGCGCTTGCAAAAAATGTTTTAATGATGTCCGCATTTGTGTTTCTGCACATATTTTTTGGGTGCAAATTTGTGCCTGTGGTATTGGAGAACAGTTAGGGGATAGCGAGAGAGAGAGAGAGAGAGAGAGAGAGCTGTCTGTCATGTAGCTGCTAAATGTGCCATCACTGCCAAGGCACATTCTGCCAAACAGATGGACGAAAGAGCAGCAATGAGAAAGCCGAGTGTCCGTGACATCTGTACGTACGGGCCTCCGCTAAAATAACACAGCGCCACAGCTTCAGACCACTCTTGGGCAGCATTTCTCTTTATCTTCAGAGAAATGTTGAAGAGCAGAGTTCAGTGATTAACAAAAATCTGGACAGGCTCAATTTCATATATCTTACCACACAGTAGGTTTTTAGCAAAGCATTCTGGGGGATCAAGAGGCTAGAAATCTGTTTTTCAAACCTCAAAGACCACCACTGTGTCTAAAATCCAACTGTCTGCTTACCAATCAAGAAAAAAATATGCTTCATTTCACATGGGCATTTTTTATATCAGAGGAAGACCATAGAAATGTATGTTTTGCTCACTGCAATTCACCACAGCAGAAACCTAATACACAAAAGCACGTAGCCTATCACAGGGAGAATTAAGATCTACAGTTCAACGCTTATCCAGTGCCCTGGAGCTCCTGGATCAGTTAGGCTTTAGGTCTGACCCGCTGCCACATTTCACATGTCGGCAGAATGCAAAGTAAAAGTCGCCTTCTCCAGTCTGTCAGTTTGTGCCACTCTCTTCCAACACTTCACTGATTGGGTCTTCATGAGGTTTTTTTATGCATGCTGCATATGCTGCGCATATCTGGATGATGTTGAGATCCCAAGCAACAACTGGGCGGAGCATGGCACGTTGCTGAGGCAGGATGGACTCAACACCAACCTGAAGAAGTGTGAGGTTGGACACAGGCAGCTACAAGTACTTGAGGTGCCACTTGGGCAGCAGGCAGGCACATCTTCAGGTAGGAAAGACTGAATCCTGTTCACGACCAAAGAAGTCTAGAAACTAGAAGCAAGACTCACCACTCAGCAATCATCTTGAAATGGCTGCGGTCAATTATTTGGAAGCACTATCCAAAATTAACTTTAACTCCAGTGGTCACCAGGACATAAAAACTGCATATACAGTGACACCATTCAAGTCTGATAAGAGACATTTAAAAAGCTTGCTTCCTTTGTTGCCCTAAAATAAGGTTTAAAAAGATTTGTTGCTGGATGCTATACTTATATTCTCGCATAGACTTAAACTCAGGATGCTTTGATGGCCATGTCTGTGTTCATGGACCTGGTAAGTTGAGTGGAGCTTTTTTCCTGAATTGCCCAGCTCTATCAAGCCCCTGACCAACTAACCTAACTCACTGAAAGGTAAAAGATACCTCAGATCTGGTGCAGTGGACCAAGGGGCGTAAAACAGCCACTCTGTGGGGAACCACTCCTCCACCTTCCTAAGCTCTTATTCTGCAGACTGATGCCTTAAGCAATAAGCAAGAGGAAGAAGGAGTTCCATGCAATCCAGGGAGGCTGTTGATATCCCATAGTACTACTTCCTTATGACCATGGCTCCCTGCAGTGGCTCCACTGCTTGAAGGAAGCTTGAATCACCTGGTGGTTCTGGCTTTACAGCATTTTAAGGTCAAGGTGGTCTATAGACCATGCACACAGATAGTTGTGGCAGACTTCCTCTCATTAGACAAGTACTCAGAGACCCCCCCAGCTGGCATTAGCTAGTTCAAGGTATGGTGCTAATAAAGAGAAAGCAGACAGCTGGCGATTGAGGGGAGGCTTCTGATGTAAGTCATTATCAGGGATATAAATACAGGCTCTCATGAGGTAGTGGGATTAAAGCAGGTGACGGGAACTAAGTTTGACTTAACAGGCACTGGAGGGGAGATTTGGGAAAGGTTAACGGGTGCAGTAGCACGTTAAAACTAACCCCTGGCCTATCTACACATTATTTCATTACATCGAGGACAATTAACATGAAAATGTTCAAGAGCAAATTTGGTCCATGAATGCTGTCTAATCATAACTTGAGCAAATACGCTGTAAAGCCATGACCTTAAGCTCAGCTGATAAAACAGTGCATGAAATCAAAGAGTATTGGAAATGCACTTGCATTTAATGATGACAGACCAATTAAAATAATATCTAAATAAACATATCTTCAGCAGAGAAGAGCAGAATTCTTTGGGTCACATGGCTTCGAGCGTAAGTCTGTGCGTGTATTTGCAAGAAAGCAGTGTGTCAGTGGAACAATGCACTATAAATAGTGCTCTTCAGGGCTAGATATAACTGTCCAGAGAGGCCAAAGGGGTTACCCTTTCACAAAACCAAAGGCTCACATGGCCCCATACCTTAGTGAGAGGTGCTCCACTAACACTGCCAGTGGGCAGGCTTCCAGTATAGCCTTAGTAAACTCTAAACACAAGCCTTCTGTGCTTCTAAAACCACAGTCCTAAGTGTTTGACTTAAGCATGAGCTTCATCAACAGTAGGTTGCTTTTAGCCGAGTTTACAAGTTGACAAAGCACTCTTACCCTGTGTTCGTTTCTCAGTGGGTGAGATGAACTAGGATGTTCCATCATGCCGTGGCCACGGTTTCTCCCATCCATTATACTTGGCTCGAGGGCCCCACCGAAAGGCTCAGAGGAGCTACGCATCATCTGCCGCATATGCTCCCCATGGGCTCGGAAAGGATCCCTGTGGGAAAGGAAGAGGTAGTAACGACAAAATGCATCTTAACAATCACTGAGAATATATATATATATATACATACATACATACACACACACACACACACACACACAATGATCTCTATTTATATGTCACAATGACACCCATCCTTGACACCTTTAATTTCATTAGAGATTAAGTCTTCAATGAACACAACACACTGAAATAAGAAGCACTCCTAAAATAATTTTAGCCACCCTTAACACTTGCCTTAGAAGTCAGGTCAAGTGTGGCCACCCCAACTCTTCAGTTAGACCCTGTCTGAGTGATTGTAGCACAGTGTCAGTGCAGACTGGTTCTTTCTTATAATAACAGAAATCAAATACAGGTCTGAATACAGAGTAATGCCCTACTTTATGAAGTAACACTCAGTGCCACATTACACTTTTATTTGCATTTAGAAAGTAAGAGTTTAAATTAGAACCAGCTGTAACAATTTTATTTAAAACTATATTATTATGCAATAATTACTCATCTATAACCGTGTTCAGCACAGAGTGGCAGTAACGTGACCAAAGAAACCTGTCAAGCTGTTATCTTGTAGGTTGCACCACTAATTTACCGAACAGCTAAAGACAGTCAGTTTAGTTAGGTCTAATCTGCCAATACCTGCTTTTAATTAAAAAAAAAAAACCCATAACATTAATAACATCCCCACTGCTGGTCATCCGCGAAATAAATTGATAAATACATTATGAAAGCAGAGACTTAGTGGGGCTTCCAAAGTAAAAGCCAGCACATTTCAGCAGTGACAGTTCCACAGTAACATTTAACACACTGGTTCAGTCACTCACGAGAAGATCGGATCTTCATCAAACTCCCGGGAACTTCTGTTGTACATTTTTCACGTGTTTGTGAAACGCTAGACTTCCTAGAAATAATCCGCCACAAGTGCTCGGACTCCACCGCTCGGCCTCGGTACCGTTACTATGAAGTCGGTGGCAGGCAACGGGATTAAAATCAAAGTGGCCTCTGACGCCGGGGCCACGTGGTGCGCATCCGTCCCGCGAACTGGCTGGTTCATCAACAGTTTCTATCAGCGCGCTTGTATGTTGTGGGTGGTTTCTATGGCAGCGCAAGTCTAGAAATTTCTTGAAAAACCCGCGTTTCTTATCTTGTTTGTGCACGTTGTTACAAAAAGTTGCACTGTGTTTATCTGACTTACCCACACAGGGAGCTGTAACATTCATGCAGCAAGCTTTACCATTTAAAAAAAAAAATTAAAAGTAGAAATACTGTATCAATGACGAGGGGCGTGGTAGTGGGGGGAAACATAGATAAATATACATTGATACCGCATTGATCGCTGACTCGTATGCCTACGTCACCGCCATATTGGAGGGGGCAAAAGCGGCCACCATAACATG
>JAVDPK010017549.1:0-12630 GCA_034780415.1 Cichlasoma orientale | reverse complement strand
CTACTTTATGTAGACCACAAGTGAATGATTTATATATGAAAAGGAAGGATTTAAAAGCATGATACGACTCCTTTAAATCTTTTACACCAAAAGGTGCACAACATTTGGGGGATTTTTTTTTTTAACATATAAACAATGAACAACCATGTGTTATGGTCATGCACAACTGTGACTGATGGAAGTCAGATTGGTGATGCTATAAGACAATGGAGTGGTATTTATATTGCATGTTTTTAGTCTTACTAATACACAAACACCTTTAAACTACAAGTAACCATACATTTATACCGCATTTCTTTTCTCCATACACCTAAGCGCTTTGTCTACCTCACTCCAATTTAGAATCACCAATTAACTCAACATGCTGTAGGGAGAACGGCCCCAGTGAGGGTTCAAACTGTGAAGCAACAGTGCACATGATACAAAGTACAAATTTTGCCTCAGGCTAATGAAACTTACTCAGTACATGTAGATATACAGTGTAAAGCATTTTCAAAACATTCTAGTTTAAGCAAATGCAACATACTAACAAAACTGTTCAAAGACAGACAAATTAAAATAAAAAGATAATTCAACAGAGGTACAAAATGAAAGGTGTTCAAAAGCTTTTACCTGTCTCCTTCATGAGGGAAATACTCTCCTCTTTGCGTTCATCATACACCCGTGTCCCCGCCACCTCTCTCAGTAGCTTTAGACGCTGGGAGTCAGGTGCTGTGGCCATTTGGTTGATCTGCATGAAACAGCAAAACAGGGTGAATTTTCTAAATATCTGGTGTGCCTCTAAGATATTCCTATCAGAAAATAAAATTTGGGAAATAACAATTACAAACACCAATTCTTCAGTCTACTAATACTGCAAGTTAGAATTTTTACATGACAGAATAAGGTACATAATTAGTTTAAGCAATTAGTATTATGGATGTTGACTGGTGAGGGCAGCAGTGTTTCTCTCACCTTTCCCTGCTTGACAATGTAGTAGGGGTTACTGCGAGAGAAGCCAGCACTCTCCAAAAGGTTCATGACATCATTTTTACTGCAACAAGAAGAGTACATGGAATAGATGGAATCACACGTGGAGTAATATCCTATGACAAAATTAACATAGACAGTTGATCCACAGCAATACTTACGTCACCATTTTCTTGTCTAAGAAATACTGGTCCTTCTTTGCACCAATGACACGGCGAAGGGAGACTTCCTCTTTGTCAATCTGGAGAGAGATGTATTTATCACTGGTCAAGCTGAGAGTTACACAGAGCGGGATAATTGGCTGGTTGTGCCACAGTATCACCAAGCTGCAAGATTTCGTAAACATCCGGCCTTCATCATCAGAATAATAAGCACTGTGTGACTGAAGGCTGTGAGGTGCAATCAGTGGTCATCATAACAGTTATCAGGAGAGACTTCAATACGAAATGATCAACTCAAATTGGACCAAGAATGTTGACTGTTTTAATGTCCAAGTTTAAGAGCCCAAGTTTAAGCAAGTGAACAAGAGGTGACACTGCTGATCTTAAAGCTCTTTTTGGGGTAATTTTGTTTTATAGTGTTTAATTTTATTTTGAGGTTACCTTGATACAAACATTGTAAACAATTATGCAAATTTCATTGTCAAATATCAGCAGTAAGAAAAGAACATATAATCATATGCACATTTAGCCACAAGCTCCCCAATCCAAATGGACTATTTATCACATACACACATAAAACACTGAGTATTACTGGAAAGGTCTACAGAAAGGTTTAAACAAAATCATAGTGGAATCAACCATCAAGCAGAAAATACAGTAATAGGATGAATATGAAATATCCGCCATTCCTACCGGCAGCCGGTTGTCAGAGTTGTCAAATATAATCTCCACAAAAGCCGAAATGACACGTGGACCAGTTCCCTCCTACAGAGAGAGAAAAAGCATTTTTAAACAATAGTTCAACTTTGTTTTCCTGAACAGAAAAACTTCTGACATCCACCAAAGAGGCTTTAGTAATACTGTAATAAAAACTACTTCCTAATGTAGTGGGTCTCACATTTCACTGTACTTACATGGAGTAGGGCCAGGCGCTGTTCAGGTCGCAGGTGGCTGAATTCATCGCTGAGCACAAACTGGATGGCTAAAAAAAGAGAGCGGAGTCAAAGTTTTAGACAACAAACAACAATGCACAGAAGGCTAAATGTTTAATTTCTACATGGCAGCATGTTTTGAGGCTTCATACCATAGAAAAAGTTACTTTTTCCTGACCCATTCCTTCCAACTGTAAGATGAAGAGAAAAAATAAAACACAAGATGAGGACATGGTGACATATAAGACAAGAAGCATCCTAAAAACCAACTGGGTACATTCAATCAATTCATTGCTCTATTCTTCACATACTCACCAATGACATTGTGCTTCGGACTAAAAGGGTCTACCACAGTTTGGTCCCTGTAACTTCGGAACCCCTGAATGATCACCTACACAGGGAACCGGAGACCACCGTGAACACACAGACCACAACATCGCCTAATTTAGTGCAACATTAACGACACACTGTAAATAATATGGGTATAAGAAGGGAGCTCGCCTCTCCCGACTCCAGGAATATTTATAAACTCAAGGTGTGTAACCTGGGTATGCTGAATAGCAGCATCACATGTAAAGCGAGGCAACAGGGCCTTGAATGATGGTCATTCTGACTGATGGGCTACCGCTACTTTTATTTGGGACCTTTTTGAAGGTTTTAAACACAACCATACCAAGTTTGCCTTCAACAGTACTATAAACTATCATATTCTGCATGACATACAATATTATACTGTATAACAATTGTGAAAATAAGATTTTAAAGCCGCTAATCTAAGGCCAGCCTTGTAGCGTTAGCTTAGCATCTCGAGAAGGGCAATTGAATTCTACACTAATTCAAATAGCGCTAGCTAACATTAGCTAGATAGCTACGCAACTTCTGCCGTTTATACACCGCCTGTGCACAGCTTTGCAATCCAATCAACGCTATAGTTTATGTGAAGTCTCCCTATCAACAGATTTATCATTCAGTGGAAAAGCGGTAAGCTGGCCTAATTATTGTTATTAGGCCACCAGCAGTCGGCAACACGCACCAGCCTGGTCTCGTTAGCTTACCTGTTTAATATACATGGCTGCTTATGCAGGGCGTCTCCTCTGCAAATCTGGAGATGAAACCCTCCCTGCGCCAAGCTGCAGAAGCCACAAATTTAATTAGCTGAACTTAACAATCAAACTGTTGCATTAAAAATCATAAAATACTGTAAGGCAGGAAAGAATAACATGGAAAATGGCGGCGGGGGCGGGATAGAATGGATCATACGATTTTGTGAAAAAGGGGTTGTAGGAATATACTTACCCTAAATTGTGTGTGGAAACGAAATTATTCTTATGTAAGGTAACAATGAAAATAAAACATCGCATGTATTTATGGTTAATTTTTGTTTGTACTATAACATTAGGTTTGATAATCTTGCTGTTTAGTTATCTCCCTGTTTGCAAGGTTGGTACAGTCTAGCCGTCTGCGTTCAGGGCGCCAAAATTGTTTTAATAACCGGCAGTGGGATTTTTAAAATTAAAAGCGCTAATAATTATCAAAATTATTTTATTAATAATATCCAAATAGTTTTATTAATAATTATCCGGATAAATTTTAAAATAATTAATGAAAAAATCCATATAGACTTTAAACAACACAGAGAGTAAAATATTTCATCCAATAAAATAAAATAAAATAAAATAAAATAAAATAAAATAAAATAAAATAAAATAATAGACCTAGAGTCTGTCTCCAGTACCAGTCAAAAGTTTGGACACACTTACCCAAATGGGTGACTGTGTCTAATATATATCTATATATACTGTATATTGGACAATATATGTGTGATAAGAAATATAAGCAAGGTTTATGATCTAAATCTAGTTTAGCTAGCTTAAGGCTAGCCTTAAGTCACTGTAGGTGTCACTATTGCCTCCACTGATGCATTTATGCCTGTCTAGACAGGATTTATTATCTAAACACAAGGATTTCAAAGTATTGGTCCTTCCTTTGTATTGTTTGTCTTGTCTCCCTCCCCTCATCCCAACCGGTTGCGGCAGATGGCTGCCTCTACCTGAGCCTGGATCTGCTGGAGGTGTCTTCCTGTCAAAAGGGAGTTTTTCCTTCCCACTGTTGCCAACTGCTTGCTTGACAAGCAGTCAAGACAAGGGGTTCTCTGATTGTTGGGGTTTTCTCTGTGTTATTGTAGGGTCTTTACCTTGCAATATAGAGCACCTTAAGGCAACTGATGTTGTGATATGGCTCTTTATAATTTAAACTGAATTGAAAAGGCTTATGTTGGTTTGCTTGAAGAAAGGGCACTTGTATCTGTCCGCAATAACACATGCACAATAATGATTACATGACAACAATATTTTTTGCAGTGAAAACATTTATTAAACACATATTTTTATCCACATTATTGAAAAAAACAGACCATTATTTTCAAATAAATTAGGTTTAAATGCCTGACCATGTTTGTGAATAGGCAAATCACAATATCAACCTAAGGCATGTATATTGCAGTTTATCACTGTGCTGTGTTGTTTCATCACTGCAGTTCAGAAGACAGGAAAACAGCATCAGTGTCTGTAGCCTGCAGATGTCATAGGCCTCGAGTCCTATTATGAATACAATTGTCTTGACTCTTCTTTGTGTCTGTTGCTGATCTCCAGTCTATCTGCTCTGCTGTTTTCAACACGAGGCACACAGAGAGAGCATTGATTTTTATATTTTCAAGTAAGACTACAAGCAGTCACAGTTTACTTTAAGGCAGTGCAGTTATTGGGCTCAGTTTGAACTGGTGATGGACCGGGGACTGCAGGCAAGAGGTAGGGAAGGTGAACACAGACGGCTCAAAGTTTTTGGTGTTGAAAGTAGTGGCAAAGTCATTGGCAAAAAAAGAAGCAGATTCTGAGACGCAGGGTGTGGCCGGTTCAGGTGTGGCAGCGTGAGCCGGGGCATTGGAGAGTACCTCCGACTCAAACTGCAGCAGCTGACTCATAAAACTGAAGTTTGGTGAGATGACTGCCCGGCGCTGCTTGATGATGTCGAAGGCTGCATCAAGTCGCAGTTGCTGGGTCCTCATGATGTAGGCCATGCAGATGGTAGGTGAGCGTGAGATGCCTGCTTCGCAGTGTACCAGGACCTTCCCCTCTGATTGCTTCACGTGATCTGGAAGAAAAAAGGAATAATCTGTTGAGCCAGTGGCATTTTCTCTCTTTCTTCAATCATCAGCAAAATTGATGCAATGTAATAAAGCCATGCATGAAGTAGATTTTCAATCAGGAGTTTTAAACAGGAAAAAAATTATAATTTAACTGGGTAATTATTGTCTACTCTTTTGCTCACTAACTAATTAATGTGAACACTTTTCCTTCATAGTTTGTCTCTCTTTCGTTCTCAGGGACATTCACCTTGTCATCTAATTTGTAGTAACACAGAAATGAGCACACAGCCTTTACCACTGTAAGTGGCACACACAGAGACACATGGGAGGCTTGACTTAGTCACAGAGTGCAGCTGTACATGTGATTTGTTTTCTCCTGCACTGCTGTGGGGGTGCTGGGTGCTGCTGTGGTGTTCACTGTGGCGCAGAGCAGTGTGTTCTAATTCGGAGCTGCCTCACTCCTACACACTTAGTATGTTTTAAGGCCTACACGCGAATCTACTTCCACACTAAATGTCCTCCGCAACACGTTTCAAGAATTCTTAGAAGCAAACACCTACATGTCTCCTTTTCTGTCTGATCTACATATTGACAGTTAGTTCCACAAGACACCTACACGTCCCCTTCTGCTAAATAGAAACATTAAGGGCCACTTGTGCGTGTTCGTGAGAGGCACTGCAGATGGAACGCCTGATTTCTGACCGCTCTGATTCTCGATAAGACCACACGAATGAATAATGAACTTTTATCTGGAGAGGAGGGTGTCATAAGAGCAGGGCAGCAGCAGCAGCAGTGGTGTTTTAATTACCATCCTTTGGCTTGAGATGTCATGACATGCTTCAGCAGCTGTTTTCATCTACGAAGTCAATAATATTTATTTTCTCCTCTCCAGCTTTACATCAGTCGCTTGGTCAGGAAGGGTTCTGATTTGTCGATTGATTTTATGAAGCCAGCAGCCCAGGGGATCTGTTTGTACTTTGTGCCTAATCACTTGGCATGGTTGATGAAATTTTGAGGCCCTCTTTGAATGTGGGCTAAAACTGCCCCTGGAACAATTTCCTGTCTTATGTAATGGACAGGCTTATTCAAAGACACCCTAAATGTAGGCTGCATCCCCAAACAATGCACAATACTATCCAGCTAATACAGGTCAGCCAAGCTGCTTGTGGGTGAGCTTTGTCCTTGGTTATGCCTGGATATAAATAGCCGCCAGCACATTTTGTACATCTTTTGCTGTTGCTGCTATTATCCGGCACCTCTCTCCCTCCCACACTTTCTCTTTTCCTCTACACCACATTTACTGCCCTGCTGGCCACAGGTCCATCAGTGAGTCCCTCCTGCTAGCAACAAACTAATGTCCTTCCTTATTCCTTATTGTTTAGCAGTCAGCTGTCATTTATCCTCCAACCAACCATCATAAACAATGTGGTTGTGTCTATAGGTGTGTGCGTGTGTCCCAACCTCCACCACCCAGTCATTACTAAAAATAGACAGCTCACCCAGTTGTCACACTGACTGGCCACACCCGGCAGCGTGTGATTTGGCCTGGGAACCAATGACGGCATGGGATTGTCTTTTTCAAGGAAAGAAGGGAGGGAGGTCGGAAGGGAACGGGGGAAGTGAGCAAATCCTGAATGAAAGCAGACAGGCGGGATATGTTGGTGGAGGATTGAAGGCTGCGATTAACTTAAACTGATTACAGCTGGGTTTCTTATAGCCCTCTGTTTGTGAATGGCAGCAGGTGAGAGGCAGAGATAAAGGAAGGCTATTTGAAAACAAAGTCGCATTTCAAAAATAAATGCATCCATGTATAGGTATCTCACTCACTCAGCTTGGGTATTTCTGAGACTCCTTGGGGAGAAGCTGTATTATAAATACTTATAGACTGAAGCTGATCTTATTCCAGGAAAATAATCCATTTTATGCCGGTCTGTATATTTTCCTTCTTAGCTGATTTGAGTATTAAGTCAGCTAGATTTTAAGATAACAAAACCTCTAAAGGCAAACTCTATGAACCAGAAATTAAAAGTTAAAATGGAAATTATTGCAGCATTTACTTTCTTCAACTCACCTATAAACTCTATTGCCTCCTGGAAGTGGGAGCTGATGTCAGCCATGTGGCTGTCCTCCACCGGGATCCACTTGTAGTCATAGTGGCCCTTGGCCGGCTGCAGGTCCCTGCGTGACACGTTGAGCAAGGCTGTGATGTGAAGGTCGCTGAGATAATCCTGTCTGGAGGCATGGTAGGCACTACCGAGGTAGAGGAAAGGCAGGATCTCTACTGGTTTACCCTGAGGAGGGGAAAGAGGGAGAAAACAGAGATGTGAGTCAAGTACATAACGCACAGCCTTCTAAAAAAAAACATTACATGGGATCCCCAGCCTTTATGCCTCTGCTTTATCACATCCACCCCTGCAAAAATGCACCCATTGTCCAAGACAGAACCTCCAAGCACCTGCCAGTAGATCATTACAGTCATCTGCAGACAAAATGGATGCAGGATGCTGGAGGAATTCCTCAGTAGTTAAATAGCCCATAATGTATCAACCCAACACAACAGAGTGTTCTTTGAAATCTAAAGTGGCCACATGCTTTCTATTTGGCCAGTGGACATAGCATAGCAGAAAGGTCAGGGATGAAAGACTGTCTTTTCTATGGGGTGTCCTGATACCAGCTGGGTATCATGCTGTCTTTATAAAGAGACTGGAGAGCAGTGAAGGTCATATAATATCACATGTAAGTTGAGAAAAAGGTTTGATGTGCCAAATATAAAATTATCTGCTGTCAGCGTGCTCTGGATGTGTATGTTTCTTTTTGGAGTAAGTTAAAAATAAAGACTGTCAGTGGCTCCGTGCCCTGTGGTTGTGTAGGAGAGACGGCAGGAAGTACTGTATTGTACGATAAAGGGTGTTTCCATACCTGATCATAATCTGGTTTGTGGTGTGAAAGCTTCTCGTTGTGGTTGCTGACTCTTTTCTCGGTTTCAGTTCCGCTCTGGTCAATGGTTTTCACATCAGTGCAAAGTTCAGGGTACAGAGAGTGGAAATTCTCGTATCCCCCTGAGAGAAGCAGTCAAAAACAAGTACTTTTAATAAATGAGCTTACAATAATTCTACCTCCTCCGACCAACACACAAATCTTGTGAAATGGCAGCGTTTATGAAACAGACTTAGTACCGGATTATAACCTCTATAACCTGATTATAGACGCGTAATTAATTACAGGAGCCCGCACCGAAGGACCGGTAATCCGTTTAGGCCAACATCCTGAGGACGCACAAGTGACAGACGGAGATGGATGTGTTTAAACACAAACCCCGGGGAGGTAATGCGGATTGGGGGGGTGGGGGTGAATTTCTTCGTTTTATCAACGAAAGCCATTGCACCACCAATTTACTGGCGTTTCTCTCGCACTGACTCATCCGGTCCACTGACGCACGCAGGACATCTACAGTATGCCCAAGAAGTAAAAGAAAATGACTGCTACGCGTAACACAGGCAAAAGGGGGTAAAGAATTGCCCCGAACAGTATCAGTGTTATTTTTATATATATATATGAGAAATTCTTGGTATTACAGTTAATCAATTCTAAATTAGATTAGAGATTTTAATAGACAATGTTTACAGTTTTTCATAAGGAAAGGGCTTCATCTTTAAGTCGGAACAACAACAACACATAAAGCCATGTGAGATGTAAAGAAATTGACTCTGAAATAAGATCTTCATAATTACAATATGAACGAATTCAAGACACTTGCGAAAAATAAAGTTAAAAAAAAGAAGAAGATTAAATGTTCAAAGCAAACAAAGACAGAACTAAGTTGTTTTGCTTTTTGGGGCTTACTTTTCCAGTTTTTTAAAAAGTCTATTTAAAAACGTGGACTTGTAGAGTTTTAGACTTTCTTCTTGTCTAGATTAAAACAATTTAATTTACCAAATCTCTCACCTTTCAGGAAACAGATGCTGGCCCCGCTCGTTAGATGTGACAGGGTGTTTATTACTATTTGTGCTACGCTGTCCTTTTTCAGTTTTTGCCAGTGGGACGTCCGATCATCCAAGGCTACTATAGCCGAAATGCTCCCCTCACGAAGCCTAAACAGGGCTCTCTCATCCGGGATGACATACTGCAGAGGCACCGGTCCTCCTCGGGATCTCCGGACGACCACTGAGTTGAGAGTAACATTGACTGAGCCTTTGATATTAGAGTTCGTGAATGAAAAATAAGGTCGACAGTCCACAATAAGGCATCTTCCATACTCCTTCCTGATGATTTTCCTCAGACGCCGGCAGTCTATGCTGGAGACTTTCATTTTGAATTGCTGGAGTCGTTATTAATGCCTAAATTAATTAATCTGGATTACTCCTGAAGACGGGCGAGAGAAGTGCCCCGCGCGCGCCTGTGTCTACATTTCCTCCAAGGGGATTCCGGCTGATCAGTTTTATCTGAATGGAACCTCCGGAGGGCGACGTCACGAACCATATATGGACACCGGCGAAGTGCGACTGCACAAAAAACACGCCCACCGCTCTGACTCGACTTTGTGACTCCGCCCGCGTTCTCATGTAAATACGAAACCTAGCCCACATCTATGATGAGTTTCATTCAGCCATTACTCAGAGTGTCCTCTGCCTGCACCTACACCTGTCCTTTCATTATTTTCAGGTTCCACTTGATGTTCAGTGACCGCTGAAAGGACACAAAGGCAGGCATTTTAAAGGGATGACCATACAGCTCATTGAACAACATAAAACGAAAAAAGGTCCCACTGGCCAGAAAAAAAGATACAGTTTTTTGGAAGCAGGTTATCACGCATAACTTCCAGAATTATGAGTGCAACACAAAAATACACCTTTGTAAAATCACACAAAATATATAAAACTGAGCTCCAACTCTATTTCATTAATAGTGTCTTGTGGATTATTTCCCTGTACTACTTCCCAGCCAATATGGCTGTGCTTTTTAGTGCTTTGTATTGTCTAACAGTCCCAAATTCAGAAGCTTGGCCTCCTTGTATAAGGATAAGCATTACAAGTATTCATTTGCCTTTATGTCAGTTAAGCCCGAGCAATAGGTAGCTTTTGAACTGCAGCTTGTGCAATTTAGAGCTCTGCTCTCACAAAGTGTGATTTTGTTTTATTTATTTATTTATTTATTTGTAGTGTTGTGTATTGTTTGGTTTCAGTGGAGAAGAGAAAACTGCACAATTGTGAATGTGCTATGAAATTTGATTATATCCGTCTCTCTGGATTAGAAGGTTACTGGAGTCTGTCTCATCTGTCACAGAGCAAGAGGCTACACCCTGGACAGTGTGCCAATCTTTCACTAATGCAGAGAGACAGAAAACCATTCATTACCAATTAGCCTAACAGTCTTTGGACTGTGGGAGGAAGCTGGAGTACCTGGAGAGGACCCACAAGGAGAATCCTGGATTCAAACCCTGTGAGGTAACAATTCTAACCAGCACGCCACTGTGCTGCCTTATTAGGTTAATTGGCAATTCTAAATTGGCCATGGATGTGAGGTAGATAAAGTCCTTTAAGTGCATAAAATAAAGCACTCTATAAATATGACTTGTAGTGTAAAGTGCTTTTATGACTAGACTAGAAAAATGCTATATAAATACATGACATTAGATAGTTGACCAAACTAATCATATCAAAGATCCAAAAAGAGTTACTGTTGCTTTGACTGATTTTTCAAATGCTGCCAAAACAAAATGATATCATTCACAACACTTTGTGGAAGCACTTTGTAATACTGCCCATGGTGACTGGGGTAATTTCCCAACATTCACAATGAAATTCTTTCAAAATCTATGGTGTAATTTTCAGTACCTAAGATAGTTACCAGAAGGTAAAGTTTAATGAGGAAGTAATAATCAGTAAGGTTGCTGTAAATTTCACAGTAACTTACATATAAATAGATGACACTTTCCACAAGTTACTGTAGAATTTTTTTATGCCATCGTTACTGCATCTTGAGTTCCAGTATATTACTGTGTGTTTATTTACAGTATTACACACGTGAATGGGTTACATTCATATGAATTTAATTTTCATATTATACACATGCGGAACAATTATTTGAATATAGTCACGATCTGCTAAGCGCACAGCTATAAGTATTGTAAAGCTTGTTTATAAGGAAATCTGTTGCAAATTCTGTTGCCAAACTGCAGGAGTGAATCCAAGGGTAGCATACTTTTGCATATCGTAGACCCAACTTGCTTTATGTAATGCCAAAGGAACTTTTCTGTCAATGCCTTATTCACTAACAGACAAACTTTGTTTTGATAAACGAGTTAGAGGTTTTGGTTGGGTTATGGCCTTTTGAATCATGATGTTCTACGAGCTATCTTGGGAAAGAAGTCTTCAGAGCTGAGAGTTTCAAATATATTTTTAAAAATATGACAAACGATTCAGAAAAAATGCAAAAGAGATGCACATAAAAAGACAAGTAACAATATTTACACCAAGACCAACTGAAAATGGTTCATATGATTTGGATGTTGGTGAATACAACACTTACTGTACTGTAAATCCCCAAAGGAGTTTTTTTTTTCTAAAGGTTACTAAAGAATAATCTTTCATTTAGTACTCAATAATGTAGGGAATTTCACAGAGAGCTCAGACAAAGTAGCCGACAAATGCAAACTCTAACTTCCGCTTGGCCCAGAGAACCAGCCTAATATCCTCCCAACATCCTTCAGCTTGAAATCCTAATCTCACAAATGAATTAACAAGTTTAAACGTCACACTGCCTACCCTCACATGACATGCAAACAGTCCTGACACATAGCACAGGACTGTGTTTGGGCTTTGTTTACGTTTGTGCATTTGGATTTCAGCATGTAGCCCTTAATCCAGCTGAAACCATTGTGGACTGAATGTATGTCGTACTCGGAGTATGAGTACACGCAGTAGAAGAGACCAGAACAACCAAAGTAGAATATGTTCACTGGTGACTCTGATGGTTTTCTGGATCTACTGATGGTAAGAAAAGCACAGAAATGATTCAAGTGTTATATATCTCATTTTTAAAAATCCACACGCAAACCAGCTGTGCAAAATGTAAAGATGGAACACTGACGGCCTCTTTGGATAAATGAACCTAACAAATAGTTGTTACATCATATTGTGCCTGCTGCATGAATGAGTGGGAACAAACAGAGTAAAACAGAGCAGCAGTGAACAACATAAATGTGACAAACGCACAGACAATGAGACAGATGCAGTGGCAGACACAGATGGACTGACACCGCACAAGAACAAAAACAAAACTAGCTCTGTGTGCCCCACAGCAGTTTCATTCAGTAGTGGAGAAAGGACTGTACATGTGTGCTCAGCCTGTTAGATAGATAGATAGATAGATAGATAGATAGATAGATAGATAGATAGATAGATAGATAGATAGATAGATAGAT
>JAVDPK010017548.1:0-12634 GCA_034780415.1 Cichlasoma orientale | reverse complement strand
CACACACACACACACACACACACACCCACCCACACACACACACACACACACACACACACACACACGATCTAAGAACTGCAGGTGTTGTCGTTAGTTGATTTTGGCAGCACAGAGGAACATCGACACCTGTTGGCAGAAAGCTGAACTGCAGTTTGTAGAGACGCAATGAACCATTTCATTATCACTAATATGATTTCCATATCTAGAAATCTGACCCAGTGGATCCTGATTCTGCAGTGAGAAAGTGATCAGCTAACAGTAAAATCTCTGCATTTGAATGAACACGATCGATCAGACCTGATGCAGCGAAGCTGGATGAACCCCACACACAGCTGGATGAACCCCACACACAGCTGGATGAACCCCACACACAGCTGGATGAACCCCACACACAGCTGGAGCTCTGGCCTCGGCTCTCTGTGCACACATTTCTGCTCTCTGATTTCTACAGAAAATATTATGCACACAGATTATTAAAGAACATAAAAACAGAACATTTGCTGCAGGAACAGAACTTACACTAACAGTGACGTGAATCAAATGTAAACATGAAGGGACTACATGATTAATAATAAATGCATAATTAAAAACTATAAAAACAAAGACAGTGGTAGAAAAATAAAACCTTATTTTTGACTTTTAAAGAGGTTTTCCATCAGATCTGACAGGTGAGCACTGATATTAAAGGAAACTTTGATAATGCTGCACAATAACTGCCTAAATAAATATCCAGAGATGTTTGAAGAAGCTGCTTCTAGAAGGACCTTAAGATGATCTAACTCATATATACTATTTTTTAAATTATAATGTATTTGTAACTCCACACATGAAGCATCATTATCTGGACCTTTGAAGCTGATGTAAGCTTATCTATAGACTGTATATAAAAGATGGACACAGCCACCACGATGTCACTCACAGGTTTCTGGACTCAACATTTCAAAGCTTCAGTTTCAGCTGCTGACTCAGGCGTGACGATATCCAACCAAGAGGAGGACGAGTACTAAATTAAATTCAGCTAAGGGTCACACGCTGCATCCATAAACTAGATGGGTATAGAACTTGCAGACCTGATGATATAATCAGTGAGACCTAAATATATCATCAGGTCTCACTGATATTGATTGCTGCTGAGCTTGTACATCTATCCACCATCAGGTACAAAATATTCCAGGAAAACAGAAACTTATGCAGCCAAAACCGGAAAAGGATAGTGCTCTTGTTTTTTCCTTAGCTATTAGCTCCTAATGAAATAATAGACAGTGAGTTAACCGGTGGATCGGTGGGAGCTCTACCACGTGAAAGAAGGAGGGAGGGTGACAGAAACCGTGTAACACGGTTATATGTTGATGACATTAAGGTTACATCAGTCGGGGTTTGTATGCATGCAGTTGCAGCTAAAGTTTGTCTCTGGTTTCATCTCACAAAAACAGAAGAAAAAGCAGTTTCAGCAGCATTCAGTTCTCTTTCTCTCACTTAGCTCAGCTGGCTTTAGTCCCTGAGCAAAATCACCACCAGGGGGCAGCAGAACCGAGACTTTGTTAAAAATGTGTGTGTGAGAGAAAGTGAGAGCCAAAAAGAGCAGAAGAAAGTATGCATGATTGTGCAGACAAATGTGTGTACTTGTGTGTGTGCCAGCCTTGTTTGTATGCCTGTGTGTGTCCCGACAAAGGCTCCATCCAGCCGTGCTGCAGAGGGCTGCTTGTTCCCAGAGACCCTCAGAGCTCCAGGACGCCCAGTCTCTGTGCCGCCTGCAGCCCAGACCCAGGAGCCCAGACACGGACACGGACTTTCAGCCTGCTGCTCCTCCCATCCTCCTTCTAATTCTCCTCCTGAAGAATCAACACCTGTTTGGATTACTAATGGACGGGAAAAACAGAGTCAAGTTTTAAAGTGAGTAACTCGGGGGTGTTGGGAGTGAGAAGAGAAGAGAAAACAGAGGAAACCTCAAAACTGTCTGGACCGCAAACTCGGAAAACAACAGGATTTCTCCATAGTTGGAAATATTCTTAACCTGAGTTTCCTGTAACACTCTTGACGCAATTTTAGAATTTTTTTTCATGGATTTTTGACTTTGATAAACAAACTGTTTTTTTTTCATGATTTTATGGATTGCTGGACTTCATCAGTTTAACTGAAAAGTTTTGGAAACTTTGCCAAAATCAAGTTACTCATTTGTATCCAGTGCATTGGAACTTTCTGGGAACACTGTTGGAACTTTATTGACTTATTTGCAGAATCAGTACTGACAGGTGGTCCTCAGCTGTTCTGGTTTGAGTTTAAAAGGAAACGTTACATTAAACGTCACATTACGTCACATTAAATTCTGCATCATGGTTCTGCCGGTCGGTGTGTGGCTGTGTCTGTATCTGTCGCTGCTGGTCACTGACGCAAAGAGTGTCGGGCAACACGACGGGCAGCACAGCAACAATGATAAACCTTCCTCCCCTGCCAAACCGAAGTCCCTTTGGACCAGCCAACAGGCCAAATCCCAGGATGATGCCTACACCCCTGACAAGAGCCACCTCCTCCCCGACATGCTGGACCTGGACCTTGACCGTAACCGTCGCCAAGCCCGTGGTGCAGACGAGGACGAGCAGCAGTCCACCTTTAGCGATTCCTTCGAGTTAGATTGGGTGACGACACCTCAAGTCACCGAGTTCGGCAACACAATGACTACAGTGGCAGGAAACGGGGGTCACGAAGATGATAACCTCAACAGAAACAGCTCCAGCACCGACCACGACGCTCCAGGACTCTTCAACCCCTTTTACCCCCTGATGGAGAGCTCATACGCGGCCTACGCCATCCTGTTCCTGGCCGGCCTGGTGCTGGCAGTGGGCGTAGTTGGAAACATGGCGGTCATGTGCATCGTCTGGAACAACTACTACATGAGGTCCGCCTGGAACTACCTGCTGGCCAGCATGGCATTCTGGGACTTCCTGGTCCTGGTTCTATGCCTTCCTGTGGTGGTCCTTAACCAGCTATCCCATAGGAGGATCCTAGGTGACATCACCTGTCGCATGGTGCCTTATATGGAGGTGGGTGGGGCTTATCTTAAAAAAAGAGACAGCCAGTGAGATGGTGTAAAAAAAATGTGTTTTCTTCATTTTTATGACTGTCCAACATTTAAATCAATTACTAGATTAATTTTACTGGCAGCTTTGGCAAACATATGAAAATTGTAATTAATTGGTTGAAGATGGTGCGGCAGGACAGCCACACTGAAATATGCACGCTTGAACCAGAGTGATCTGAATTTGGTGTCAGTTTGTGAAAGGTGGTGGAGGCTTGTGCCGATCTTCATTAGGATTCAGTCATCACAGAGTCCGTTACAGTGCGTGCTGGAACGTCCTGCTGCAGTCTGCAGCGTTAAACGGGAACTAATTTGGGGTGAAAGCGTGTTTGCATGATTTATGGAAGGGCTGAGCTCTGGGAACAGGTTTTCTGCCCAGCTCAACAGTCCTGATCATCCATAGACTGAAGCAGCTTTGGAGGTGCTGACTGCTAAATGTCCTGTAGGTGCAGTCAGCGGCGCTAAACATCACAGGCACACAGAGATGACATCATGCTTCCATCTGAAACATCCAGAAAGATCTTTGTCTTTTTTTAAATTAATTAATTTTTTAAATGAGTCTAAGGGGAAGATTTCCAACAGTTGTATTAACTAATGACCCCAATTAATATATTTGCAATATATTAAGATTTTTTTAGTGAAGTTTTAAAAAATTGGCATTGGTTGTCACTTATTATTGGACCAGTTCCAAACATGTGTTCCTTTCTAATAATTTAGACTGACAGAAGATTAATAGGCTCATATTTAAACGTTTTTTTGTGTTTGTTGTATCTGATCTGATGATCTGAACATCTAATCTTTCAGTTAGTAAATGTGTGACTCCACACAAACACAGAGGAGCAGAAATGAGATAAACACTAAAAAAACTTGAATTTTTATTGAGTAATAAAGTAACTTTGACCACATTTATAAATCACTGTCAGGAGGTTCAATAATGTGTACAAGCTAAACTTCTGTCAGGAACGGCTTCAGAAATTAGAATAATTCACAACTCCTCTGAATATGACCATCGTGAGCATCCTGTTTGTTTTTGAGGCACGAAAACAACCTGGATGAGTAAAAATCAAGTTTGGGCTGAAATAAAAGACATTCCTTCACACATCTCTTTAATGCAGCCACTGCAGGCTGCAAAATGAGGCGTGGTTGTAGGTTAAATTTCTTTGATTATACTATCTAACCTTCTACGAATAACTTCATATTTGATCAAATAAATTCATAATCAAGAAGTTGCTTTTGTCTAAAACTAATACTGAGCTGTTTTAGCTCCGGAACTCTGGAAAACTTTGGGGCACGTGAGGAGCTGTTCTTTCTCACACAGCAGGAGGTGGAGATGCGTTCTCATTACTGCAAAAACTCTGATTGAGTTAAGTGACGGAGCTGCCTGGAGCACAACATGAATCACCTGCTTTGTTCCCATATAGTGGGAAACTGGCACAATCAGATATCCCACAAACTTTGTATAAGAATAGGAAGGTAGGTAGTTAAGTAGTTAAGTAGGTAGGTAGGAAAGTAGGTAGGCATATAGGTAGGTATGTATGTAGGTAGGTAGGAAAGTAGGTAGGCATGTAGGAAGGTAAGTAGGTAGATAGGTAGGCAAGTAGGTAGGTAGGTAGGGCAGGTAAAACATACTAAGATCAAATGTAAAATAAATGGAGAGGAAGGCAACCCAACTCTGATGCACCATACTGTGTAAAAGATGGAAGTATCTTCTGGATCTGAAAAGTGAAGCCAGTGCAAAAGTGCATTCTTTCTAATGGCCAGCAGGGGGTGACTTCTGTAAGCTTCTTCTGTATAGAAGTTCATGGAAAAATGATCCTCAGCTCTCTTCTTCTTTGACCTCAGAAAACATTTTCCTAATGACTTAATGGGCTCAACAGCCAATTCTAGGATTAGTAAATAAAACATAATGTTCATTTTGTTAACTATGATCAGCATTAGAGTTAGAGATGATCTGTAGGATATGTGCTTTGGTAAGTCAGTATCCAGAGCACGCAGTGTCCTCTGTTTCACAGTCAGATCCAGTTAGCTTGTTTTCAAAGCACCAACATGGAAACAGGAAAAACACTCAGCTTCATAACTGGACTACACTTACCTAAAGGTGAAGTCATTGTGACCACGCCCCTCTTTTCTATATATTCTATGCATTATACTTTAATGTATGACACTGAATCTTTTTCATAAGTTGAGCACCTGATATTTACCTGTTTACATGATGGCAGATAAGGTAACAGGCTGATTTCAGAATTAGCAACATTAATTCATAAATAAGAAGAGTTGATAGTTTTACTGCAGATCGTTTATTCCATTAACAAACTGAGTTTTTAAATGTTAACTTAAGGCACAGTTAGACACATTTACTCACTGCTGATGTTGTTGTTGGCCTCCTCTTCCCTGCAGGTCGTGTCTCTGGGCATCACCTCCTTCACTCTGTGCGCTCTGGGCATCGATCGCTTCCACGCCGCCACCTCCTCCTCCCAGCCGAAGGCTCGTCGGGTGGAGCGCTGTCGCTCGGTGCTGATGAAGCTGCTGCTGGTGTGGCTTTCTGCTCTGCTGCTGTCCAGCCCTGAGATCTTCCTATGGCAGCTCAGCCAGGCCGTGTCTCCATCCACCGGCCGGCTGGTCGACTCCTGCACCATCACGCCCTCCTCTCCTTTGTCCCTCTACCTGCCCGACTCCCTTCACTCCCTGCTGCTCAGGTATCACCAGGTGAGACCACAGCAGACACACACAGAGTGAACTCATTAACACATCTGTTGATAATGTGACATGGATTATGTAAATGTGGGCCTAGATCTCATCATGTGGCCATCCACATGAAAACACAGAAACATTTTCAATCCAGAACATAAAAAAAAAGCAGTAGCAGAAGATCTCAAGAGTTCTTTACTCGTGGAGAAAAGTTCTTGCATTGTGGCTTCTTTTGGTTCACGAGGTCCAGAAAGTACCAGACAAAAGCAGAACTTTCCCAAACTGCAACACAGACCTTTAAAAATAAAAGCACCATAAAGTTCTCCTCTTTCAGTTGTCACTGTTTTAACTCTGCTTCAGGGTCGTATGTGGTGGTGTTTCGGCTGCTACTTCTGCCTCCCCGTCCTCTTCACCATCCTCTGCCAAATGGCCACCCGCAATGTCAACAGCGACTCGAGCTCCACCCAAAAGCAGCGTAACCTTGACGAACGCTCCAACCAGAAGCGTCAGCAGCACCAGGCCTTGGAGCGGCAGCTGAACTGCACTCTGTTAGCTCTAGCTGTGGTGTATGGGGTGTGCGCTCTGCCCGAGCACGTCTGCAACATCACGCTGGCCTACATGCACATCACCATCTCCGAAGACACCGCCACCATGTTGACGCTGCTACATCACTTCCTGTTGTTCTTCAAGTCATCGGTGACGCCGGTGTTGCTGCTGTGCCTGTGTAAGGTAGGTCGGCACACCTGAGAGAGCGAGGTTCACTGAAATGTCAGAAAGATGATTTCGCTTTAGTCCAGTCCCTGCAATGCCAAGGCGACCTCTCTAGAGGTATCAAAGATGGACTGAGCCACCGTGATATCATGATGACAGTGGTCATTAAAGTCCAGTTGTAAAGACTCATCAGTGGTTTGAAAAGGTTTTAATTAATTGCATTTTGGTCAAATGGAGCACTGTGTTTGATTTATGGAAGTATGAAATCGAGGTAGTCAAACCATTATTTACCAGTGCTGTGTATCGTGTGCATTTCAGGCTCTTGGCCAAGCCTTTATGGACTGCTGCTGCTGCTGCTGCCAGGAGTGTCAGCCAACCACAGCTCAAGGCTCTCCAGGCTCTGCCCAGGTCAAACTCAAGGGGGCCAATGAGACGATCTTCTTTGATAAGGCTAAAGACACGTCAGCGATCTTGTCCATCTCTAGCTAGAGCCACAAGTCTGTCTCTGACCACAGATCATCTCCTTGCCTTCCTGTTATCTCTTCTTCTCTTAGCTCTTCCTCCTTTTCTCCTCCCTACAGCGTTACCTTTTACCCTTCGCCTCCTTCTACACATTCATTCCTGTTTTTACTATCCTGAACATATTTTTCAACGTTCTGTTTTCTCTCTGTTCTGCTGGGCCATCGTTTGTATGATACTCCTCTGTGGACTCAGTGTTACCCCCTTCAGCTTCCTGTCAGTGCAGGAAGTGATGTTTAATCTGTAGTGAGATTAGAGAAGATGCTGTACTTGCACAACCAGTTGATGTAAATGCAGGAGCCTGTTTCAGGACTCTGAAAGAACTCATGTCTCTGGCCTCCTGCTGCACAATAGATGGAAATGAGATATTCCTGGAAGTCGTCCTTGGTTACACTCCTTAGATTGATATTACGGGCTCACACTTTTTGTGTTTGATGGAACATTAAATTAAGCTCATTTATATGCAACACTAGCTTGATGCAAGGCACAAGAGTTTGCTGCTGCGATAAGAAGTGGACTCCATTGACAATTTTAACAGGAACATTTGTTCTGCTTCATTAGAAAATTAGAACTAATTAGAATCGTTCCGCTTAACTGGAAAACATTTAAATTTGTTTTTTAATTTGCTGGAAATGATTGAGTTGAAACATTTCGCTAAGACATTTCGCCTGAAATTGCTTCATTTCTTGGTTGAACAAATGTTGCTGTTGAGGCAGAAATAATCCTGTTCCACGAAACGGGATGTGATCCGATGGTCCCGGTCACTGCAGGATGTGCATTTTGGGGTTTTATTCTTTCTTTATCACCAGTTTTCAGGGTTAATCAAACCACAGTGAAGCATTACAAAATGCATGCCCACAAATCATTCATCTAATCATTTTCAGTTTTTGCCCCAAAAGCCAAAAACCACAATCCGACAGCACAGGGTTGGGTAGCAGGGGTTAGGTTTAGGCTGCTTATCACTGATGATGACTTACATATGGTAAGACTAATCTGGTCACAGTTCACCATTTATCTGCATAAATGGTTAGCAAGCCTGGACTTGTCATCAGTTTATCTATTTTCTGTAGCAGGTTTTTAAAAATGTCCAGAAATTCACATCAGCTCCAAACATTCCTGAACATAAACTGTAAAACTAATGCTGGAGCATCAGTCTTGTTCTTCCAGTGGAAACACAAGTAAAGACGGTTTCCACTAATTACAGAGGGTTCGGTTTGGGTTCCCAAATCTAATTCAGGGTGTTTTCACAGCTGCACTTTTTAATCCAGTTAAATCTGATTCTGGTTCATGTCCCCCCTTTTGGTATGAGCCGTTTGGGCAGGGGTGGTATTAGTCTAGTCCCAAACAAAGTCTGGAGCAGTTCATTTATGGGCGATGATCTGCCTCACATTCACATGGATTTCAGTTTGGGATTTTGGTTTGCTTCCATCATTTTCAGGAACAAGGATACAAACCAGCTGATTTGGATCAAACAAAGCATGCGTTTAAAAATGTCCGTAGAACTGTTTGAGTGTTTCTACCCAAAGGAAACAAGTTTAGACCTTCCAGAAAATACTGACCATCATTGATGGGAATCGATGGAGATTCCTAAAAACAGAAAACATTTATGTACGATTCACGTTGAAACTTTTTGTTGTCTACATCTTTGCATCATCTGAAATTTGCAGAAAGGGTTCAGGTTCGATTATTTCTGCCTTCAGTGCAGCTCTGCCTTTGAGCAATGTTTGCAGCAGCTGACCAGCAACCGCCAGGGAAGAATTTCATTGTACTGCAGCTTAGACATGCATGTATGTACCTGAGTGAAGGAAAATCAGGACGTTGTTGAAAGCTGATTTCTATAAGTTCTGTTTCTGGGAAGGATGTGGTGCTTCATGAGGCCGCTAATCTGTCCTGAAGCAATAACATGAAGAAAGTGGTGAAACGGGGAAGGGAGGATCTCTGAAGAGTGTTTGAACAGGACTCGGACCCTCTCGATACTGAGGTGCTCTCTTTGTACAGGAAGTTTTACTGTGTAGTTTTAGAGTATTAATCCGTATTTAACACAGTGCTTTCAGTCAGACTGTCAAACTCAAACAACTAGAACAAACGAAGAAACAGAAGACGTGAAAGTAGCTTATTTTTAATGCTAGGTGTAAAGTTAATTACAGGAAACGAGTTCTTAGTCTTTTGCATGTCACAAGAATGCATTTATAATATTTGGTGACACCATATTGAATTTCTGATAGAACCATGTGAGAGCCAACTGTGCCTTATTGTCTCCTGAGCCCAGAGACCCGGCTGCAACAAAGTGCCAGTAAAAACTAACTTTGCTGTCACAGCGAGAAGCTCATTCCAACTGTTGCAGCTCTGCAGCACAGCTTTTTAACCTGGGCTTTGCATTCAGTGATTCAGATCAGCAAATCAAACCTGGAGAAACAAATATGAGACCTGCTCTGTTCCACTGGTTGTATATTCATGAGCCGATACATTAACGCTGATGAAGGGAATCAGGTCTGAAGATAGCAGATGTGATGGAAACAGTTCCTTTTTGGGGTCTGTCAGCTGAGTTGGAGCATTACTGAAACCTTGTGGGAGGCAGCGGCAGGTAGTTTGAGGGCAACAAATATCAGTTTTAATTCAATTTGCAGCAAATCATCGGAAGAGCCTCCACATGCCTACAGATTCAGTTTGTGACTGCATGGACTCGTGTGTCCATGTCTGAGAATAAACTCCATCCCAGGTGGTGGTAACGTTTCGAGTCGTCAGTGGTAACAAACTAACTGTGCAAGCACTTCCAAACGCAACACCGAAACTGTCAAATTTATGCAGTTTATGGTCAAAACGTCTCCGCGCGTTACCCAGCTGACAGATCGCGCCCTCGATGTTTGGTCTGTTTGCCAATCCGTGCTTTCACAGAGATCCAGGTGATTCACTGCAAACTGAATAACAATAAACGGACCTTTGCTGCCCTCATTTTAGGCCAGTTTTATTTGTTAACTAGAATATTTGAGAAATCTGAATGAACATTATAGGAAGGTAAAAGCTGTTGCACACCAGATCAAAAATTCAGAGGGTACAATCAAGGCACGCAGATTAAAGATTTTTCCATGTTCTTGTGCTGCCGATCAGCATTTTGCTTTTTGATAAGTGAAAAAGAGTTTTGGTTCCATCGGGGGGGGGGGGGGGGGGATGAGAGGTTGGTGAAATGTTACCTCCAACTTTAACACGATTGCTTCAAGAAATGCTTTTGGTCATGTTCATGTTTGTTTAGAGGGAATCTGGAGCTACACTTAGCTTCCTTTTTTTGTTGCAGTGATGCCATGAAATGGAGGCGGGGATGCTTGGATAAAGCTACATTAGGATTTGATTTGGAAATTCCTCAAGTCTGTTTTATGAATCTGGTAAATACAGCTTCGCTATGAGGGGTAACAACAGCAGATTAACTGTCTGAATCAATCAAGACAAACTGGGTGTTAAACTATGACAGTGAGCCAGGTGAAGCCAGAAGGTAACTTACTGAATGCTTCTCAAATATCAGTCACACTGAGACACAGACTGAAACAGGACTGAACAACAAGAACCACTTGTATCTTTCACAGATTCATTCTTCATGTTGCATAAGTCAATAAATATGTTATTCCATATCGGCTTCAGTTCATTTGTCATATTATAATAATATTAAACTTAAAATTGATTCCATTTACCATCTACAGTTGTGTCTTCTGTTACTGACGGAAAGAAAATTTTCATTTTTCAACAAGTTCATGAAAACATAAACTGCTGTGGTTTGTTTTATGTTACAAAAGGTTTCAGTCCTGCAGACTCATCGAGCCGAGTCAGAAAGCAAATCAGTAACTGGTGGCCAAACCTTCTGAGAACACACTGGATAAACCGTTATATCCAGTTATTAAATGCTTTTTAAATCAAACTTACAAAATACAAAAATGCTGTTATTCATACCCCTTTGATAGTTTTTCTCAAACAAAAGCTGCTGCACGAGGTCTACAGGACTTTATTTTCTTGTTCTAATCCTCTGCACTCCGCATAAGAAAGAGAGGAGTTCAGAGTACTTTCTGTTTGAGAAGATAAAGAGGAGCTTCATCCAGCAGCTGAAGCTCCATCAGCCTGTTTGTTCAGACGTAGTTGAGGGTGTCAGTAGACCTGTTTGAGGTCAGTGAGTCTACCACTGCTGTAACCTGCTGCTGGCTCCATAAACACTGCTGAGGCTTTGATTTATGAGGCGAAAGTTCAGTAATATTCACATTCTCCGCTGAGGCTCACAGCATGCAAAGGATGTAGAATTCCAACATTTAATAGTCAGAAATAAATTCATGTGTGAAAAACTTCCAAATTTGTGTAATAATTTATTTATTAACAAAGTATAAATATATCTACAAATTTGAGAATAATTATTGAATAATAATTCAAATAATACAGCACCAGTCAAAAATTTGGACAAACTCGTGAGTGTGCACTCGGTAGTCGACAATTTGTGTGCATTAGCAGGCAGACAGACACAGAGGCAAAACATTCTTTCGTTTGACTTTGAAAGAGCAAACCTGCGCCTGCGCCGGCTTTCTGTTGGCTAATGTTAGCTAACACTAGTTTTCCAGCTTGGACAGATAAACTCCTGAATATCTAAAATTGCAAAGGCATGTGTTAAGAGCCCAAACAACATAAAACGTGGACATAGCTTCCGGGTTGGAAAAATTAAGCAAACGAGGAAGCACCTTAAACCTGCATTCAATCTGAAGGCCACCAGATGGCGATAGCTGTGGTTGCAAAATGACTTCCTGAAAAATGGACATTAAATAGAAGATAAACTTCCATAATGAACAAGTAAAGCCCAGGCAGAACCGTCTTAAACCTATATTCTTTGTAATGGCCAGCAGGGGGCGACTGCTGTGGTTTCACCAGACTAAGTTTTATAGACGTCTGTGTGGAAAACAGCCCCCAACTCCTTTGATCTGTGACCTAAACAAACGCTTTCCTCGGGATTATGGGTTCAATCTCTGGTTTCCAATCATGTTTAATACAACATGAAGTTCAGTGTATAAATTGTGGTACCTTTATGATGGATAAATCAAACACTGGAGGACCTGACAAGCTCTTAGCCTGAAACCTTTCGGATTCCTCCGCCGCGGCCACCCGAGGAATGTCTGGTTGCATCACACCAGCATCTCTGTTACCATTCAGGGTTTTATTTTGGTGGATAAGTGACAGTTTAGAGGACAGAAAAAACAGTGTGGAACTCAGTTTTCTCAGCGATTCAAAAGCAGACGGACAAAAAAAGCAGAAAAGAAGCTGAAAGGGAAAAAAGGAAAAACGCTGGTCATTTGGTCATTTGGATGTGACGTGATCGCACTGATAAAAACTCCGACTCAGTCTAACTTCTTCCTCATTTCTCCTTCTCTGCATCCATCCATCCCTCCCTCCATTTTTTTCTCTCAGCTACTTGTCAACAAGTGGGCGAAACTTCTCTTTCATAGTGTGAAGTGTGTGAGTGTGTGTGTGGAACCACTTTTGTACCAATCAACAAAGAAGCAGGCCTCACAGTTTCCTGTCTGCAGTACAAGGTGGTCCCACCAGTGTGTGTGTGTGTGTGTGTGTGTGTGTGTGTGTGTGTGTGTGTGTGTGTGTGTGTGTGTGAGAGAGTGGGAG
>JAVDPK010017547.1:0-12642 GCA_034780415.1 Cichlasoma orientale | reverse complement strand
TCCCTTTTAACAGGAAGAAACCTCCAGCAGAACCAGGCTCAGGGAGGGGCAGTCATCTGCTGCGACCGGTTGGGGCTACAGCAGGGAGGGAATCAACTAATTTTACTAGTTCAGGTAAAGAAACAGGCACAGGCCGAGCTGGAGTAGGAACAGACAATGAGGATGCCAAAGGAGAAACAGTATTCTCAGATTACTGATTTTTTTTTCCTTTTCTGTACAGTAAGTATGTTTTCAGACAGACAGATAAAATCCATCACCCCACCTTAAAGCCACCAAATGAGATGCCTTAGGGGTCAAAGGTTCAGGTTTTTATTTTATCACCTGTTTGTATGTGACAGCAAAGTAAAGATCTTTTTGGAAAATTGAAAATATTACTGTTCAGAATCACTAAGCTGTGAGAGTCAAAGCGTTTTCATATTAGACGTCACTCTGCTTTCTACGTCTTTAATCCAGTGACAAATGACTTTTGTCTCCAAGGCACACCAGTGGGCAAGACAAAATTTCAAGACATAGCTGTATTCATATCTGCACAAAAAGCCTCTATCAGTTCTTCTTCTGATTGTGTTTTCAAACAAAGACAATTCTGATAGTCTTTTTTTAGCATCTCAATGTAGCAGGACACCTGCAATTTTAAAGTGTTGCTGTTGCCAAGAGTGTTGTCGTTGTTGTGTGAGGTTTCTTCTGCTTTGCAATCAACTCAGTGCTATATTAACCTACAACTTGCCTCATTCGCCAACACTCTTACTGTCTATGGGTCAGACCCAGGGCTCTTTCAAAGTAGGCCAGATTTCTCATAGAGGGGCTGATTGGTTTCCAAGCCCCTCTTTAGCCTGTGGCAACATGATAGAATAACCAGCTTCTCACGACAACACACTTGGGGTGAGGGCTGTTAACATCCTGATTTGTCACACTTATAATTCCCACTATCTGTTAAACGTGCAGCAGGACTGGGGTTCCCTTTGACAGATGTATTTTAAAGTTAAGTGTATTGAATTTTGGTAAAGGAAATGAGTGCAGAGTACTGCCACAGTAAACTATCAATGCATCCATGATAAATTTGTGTTGTTGTACACGGTAGTAATCATGTCATAATATACATCAGCACCTGGAGTTGACTCAATAAAATTGATGACCGAAAAAAAAAAAAAAAAAAAAAAAGTACCAGGAGTCAGAGTTCTGCAAACAAGCTAGCCAAGCTGTGCTCCTATACTACTATGCTTATTATACTACATCCCAAAAACACAATGTCACAGATCAGCTGGCTGTAATGCTACTAAGCCACATCACTAAATTATTTAGCCAAGTGTAACTGAGCCTCAGGATTCTGGCTTGCTCTGTGAGAGATGAGACCCTCTTGTTAAAACCAATAACAGAGCTTTACCACCAAGATGGATTTGATTACCAAGCTATGACAGCAACATTTGTCTTTAAAAGACATCTTTTTAAATAAGGGAAATGGTCAAGTGCAATAGCACACTAAACACAGCTTCATGTTGGTCTTAAGACTGAGACTCAAATTTCATCCTGAAGACATACAATCAGTACAAAAGAGCCCAATCAGAGTGCCTCTGCTGAAAGCCAGAGTTCAAATTCTCAGACTTTGTGACTTAACAGAATTTTTCATGGTCCTACATCCATGGGCTCTCAGTCACAGAGAGAATTAAAACAAATAAGAAATAAAACTACCCAGTTTGAGTTATTAAGCAGCTGCTATTTTATTGCTTTCTAATTATGTTTTTAGAACTGTTTAAATAATCGATTCAATGTATCCTTATGTGAGCATCACTCAGAGGAGGGTTGCAATACTGGTTACACCTTTATCTACTGACAGAGATGGACAAAGGCGCTAAAAGGCTTTTATCCAGCCAGAGAGAGGATAACTAATGCAGTGGGACCACAGCCTTAACAGGAGATGCCAGAGAAGCTCTCACAGTGAGGTTACTTGCCTTCATAATTCAGCACTGCCTTGTATGGAGAAAACACTAAGCATCTGCAAACATATCACAAGCGTCGTGTGAACTGAACACGATCTGACGATCCAATTCTCAGATCTGTCCTCTTTAAAGAGAACAAAAAAACCAAACATGTCAGGCCAAAAATAGATTAGACCTACTAAAAATGACTTACTATATATATGATTGAAAAATTTCAAGATATTTCATTCAGATGCATCAATTTTCTTATGAAGGCTGCTGTGCCATGTTAGGAATATCTTAACTACCAAAGTGCCAATTGGTGCACATGGCACAACAAACTTGGACATCTGAGAAGGCACCATTAATGCTGGATGTCTTTTTTCAGGGAAGGCCTTGCTTATTTTTGCAAGACAATGCCATACCACATTCAGCAGTCCTTGAGCATATCCTCAGTACACAGCTTGTAAAATAACAGACAAACTGGGTGATCCTGGTCAGACTAATGTTCAGTTCTCAAAAACTACAAGAGAATTAGATAAGACCAGCTTAATCTAACCTGAAAAGAGGCAAGTGTGAAATAAATGACCACAAATCAACAAGAAAATCAACAAAGGAAGGGGTTCAAAACATTTACAAATACAAGCAAGTCTACTACTAGAATGAATTATTTTCAATGCACTACTATAGAACAGCAAAAAAGGCAACAAAAAAAATAAGTGAAAGGCAATATAAAACCAAAAGATAAGCATGAGAATCAAAGTGAGAAAATTGGGAAGAAAAATCTCATTCCAAAAAGCAGAAAGCAAGAGAAAGTTAAATGCATTTCCTTCGTTACTGACGTGGTCATTCTCAATCTCCGCTGTTAATAGTCTTCTTATATTTAATGCAAACGGGACACCAAGGACCTGGAAGCAGGTTGAAGTAATATTTATTTTGTAAACATGTTGGCTTTTCTACTCAACTGGTACTGATTGAGCCACACAGAAACTAATGTTCCTTGCCATGTCAAAGTAAAAGTACAAGGCCAGTACGAGGCCTAGTCTATCCCACCTGTCAGAGGACGAGAGCAAGGGTACAACCTGGACAGGTTGCCAGTCTGTCGCAGGGCTAACACAGAGACAGACAACCATTCACACTCACATTCTCTATGGTCAATTCAGAATCGCCAATAACCTAACCACACACATCTCTGGACTGTGGGAGGAAGCCAGAGTACCCAGAGAGAATCCACGTAAACATGGAGATTCCACACAGAAAGGCCCCAGACTGGATTAAAACCCAGGGCCTTCTTTTTATGCTTGTGTTTATTGTTTTTGTTGTCTTAATCGTTTCCACTGCAGTTGTAAAAAGAGGTCACCTGAAGGTTTTTAGTTTCATTCTAATAAATAAACTTTGTTTATCTTAATAAACTAAACGGTGAACATTCCAAAGAACTTACAAAGTCATCTCCCGAGTCTGCTCCCACTGAAGTGATGGATTCCTTGCTGATGGTGCGAGGTATACGAACACCAGTGCGAGGTGCTGTGGCCGCCTCCTCTGCAATTTTCTTTTTCAGTTTGGCAAACATATTCTTCTTTCA
This sequence comes from Cichlasoma orientale, assembly GCA_034780415.1. Taxonomy (NCBI): domain Eukaryota; kingdom Metazoa; phylum Chordata; class Actinopteri; order Cichliformes; family Cichlidae; genus Cichlasoma; species Cichlasoma orientale. Next base: position 9,147 of record JAVDPK010017547.1, on the reverse strand, counting down.
GTTCCTCTTTTTGAGTGCAATTCAGTTTCTGGAGAATAAGCAGCTTCACCCGGTGCATGGAGTTCAAGGCTCCTTGCTCTGCTGGCTCAAACAGCACCACTTCCTTATACAGTACCACTTCAAAGAGGCTCCTAATAGTACTTCCATTCTGCTACATCTACAAAAAAGAGAAGAAACAGTTATCAAAAATCCATGAACAAGCTTAATGTTCAACAGGATGAATGTGAACATAACAGATGAGGATAGGTCATGTTTGTTATTTGGATTGTAGGTGTTTAAGATGGGGATTGCATGTCTTTTTAGGAAGTAAGCTTGAGAACGGTCACATTGCTGTAATGAGTCCAGAACAAGATCCACAGTTTTTGGCATCATGTGGTAGGTTTGTCACACTGACATATCTAACACCCAATTTGCCCACACTAAAGCCCACTTACAGTAAAGACCCTAGATATTTGAAACTGACAGTAAAACAGCCCGTCTGTCCATCAGAGAGGGCACAGAAGCCGGCATGGCTCCAACACTCCGAGGAGACGACATGTTTCTGTGTGGTTCCTGCTGTAAGTGCACCAGCCCTTTAAACTTTTGTGTCATTAATAGGCACGGGCTTTTCTTACAGAAAACCGTGAAAATCTTATAGTTATTTATCAAATCACCTGTCCCGGACACTGGAGTTCCTAACTAAATCTGTTCCCTTGGCCTGGCTCCAGAGTATACTACCAAACTCAAACGAACAGCTAAAATAAGAACGAGTTTAGTCGCAAATTGCTGCAAAAACAAAGTGGGGATCAACAAATAGGGGGAAATACAATTATGCTTTCAGAGCCTATTCTGACAGCCAGTTAACCAGCTGGCTCTTTCAACCACAACAATAAGAGTTAACATTACCACCGGGTGATGTTAGCTGACTGCTCGTACACTGGAGTCGCCTTTTTCTTACCATTTTAACTGCGATTAAAAATCCCTCCGTGAGGTTTTCGGGTGTTAAATGACTGTATGTTTGACCTCTGCAAACATTCAAAGAACGGCAGTCCGCAATATGAGCTAAAAACTCGCTGTTTCAATTGGCATGCTAACTACTGCTAGTCAGTAAGCTACACTAAAGCTGTTCCAAGAGACTTTCCACGTAATCACCCCAACACCAGATGACTGAAGACGTCACGACTACGCCTCTGCTCATTGGATAGAAAAAGTGAGAGGTGGTGAAATGTAGCGCTCCCTATAGGCAGGAGAAGCAATCACAATCAGAATACATGCTTACCAGGGGTATTGTTACAGAAGCTCAATTAAAATATAAATATGAAAGATAGAAAAATGCAAACCTATATGTAAAAACAGCAGCAACAGTTAGAGGCTCTATATGAACATACTATACACAAAGTTACAGTCATCCTCACTGAGTAGATTCTGTAGATTCTTCATTTTCACATTCTTCAAATTCATTCTTTAATTGTTAATATATTTATTTAGCAAAATATTACTTTCAATTGTTTATGTTTGCCAGATGTATACGATAGGGTGAATATTTTCCACTACAAATTTTTCTGCATATGTGGTAGATATAAATATAGGGCTGTTTTAATTTTTTTTTATCTCCCACAAACATTTTTCTAGTCAAACACATGTACTATTTAAAGTGCTTCCTGCAATATATTTTTTGATGACCCTGATAAAGGCTACAGCCCAGAATGCGTTGATCAAGCAATAAAGTTGCTCTTCATACTACAAGTATTGCTCAAGCTTCAGCCTCTTTACACTTTTGCTCTTTTCAATACACCTTGGGAGCAGGTGAAGCTGTGCCAGAAAAGTTTACTCTGTTCTTTCAGTTGTTTATCCCAACGGCCCTTATTTAGCATCCCTTTATAAGTTTTTACGTTCCTTTGTTATTTTTATAGGTACAGCCAGGGGGAAAGTGGAGCAGAACAATCCAGAACTGCATCCAGGCACCTTCAGTTAATAAGCACCTAAATCTGATACAAGCAGATTAATACATAATAATGTTGAGAGTTAATTTTTTGTGTATTGCAGTCTGGCATTGCTTCTAACTGACAGCACGGAGATGCTTAGCAATAACAAAATAATGATACCCACAGTCCCGTTTACACCCTCAAAATGTATTTGTTTTTTTACCTGCATAAGAAGGATTTGTTTGACAGCACTCATTGGACTGACCAATACTCAGAACAATGGGAAAGTCAAAGGAACTCATTGAAGATCTAAGAATTGTAGATGTACACAAGTTAGGAAGGTCTCTTGGAGCCATTTCTAAACAACTGCAGATTCACTGATCATCAGTTCAAACAATTGTACATGAATTATTTTCTGATCACTTCCCCAGAAGAAATTATTCTGGTAGTTTCAGTGTCCAATGAGACACAATGACTGCGGTATTTAAGGGGTGGTTGTGGTTCAGCTCGTCTGCCAATCAGAAGGTTAATGGATCGAGCCCTCTTCCAGTGTGTCGAAGTGTCTTGAACCCCCGCGTTGCCCCTGATGCGTCCATCAGTGTGTGAATGCTGGATAAAAGTGCTGTGCGATTGGGTGAATGTGACTTGTAGTAGAAAGTGCTTTGGCTGCTCAAACCGAGTAGAAAGGTGCTATGTAAGTACCGGTCTATTGTAGTGCATCTGCTGTAAAGCAGAAAAGAAAAACCACGTGTTGACATGAGTATAAACTGTTTAATCTTTTCTGTCTCGCCTTCAGAAAAACAAAAACCTCTTCTGTATACAGCATTACCGTTCTGATCACGTTGGTATCATTATCATTTAAAAGCATTAAACTTAAAAAACGGATGAAATTATGATGGAATTTTTACAACCCTGTCTGTCAAAATGACACATTAAATTGTTCATGAAACCTCTGATTCCATCCAGTATATGCTGAACTGTGACCTGGTACCTAACTTTTGGGTTTCCTTTCCATGAATGAATAACATTCCATAAGGTGAAGTGTTTGGCAGCCCCGATATTGCAGTACCACAAGCTCGAACCTCACAAGTACTGTTATGATGAAGCCTGGAGTCATTTTTGGCCCCTCACCAAAGCATCAATTTTTAACTTGAATTTTTTACATTTCTTTATTTAAAGGTAACACACACAAAAAGTATAATTACAAGAGCATATCGTGGAAAGTTACAGAGAATCTTTTGGGTACCATAGGTTTAACAATACTAATATTTCCAACAAAATGGGAAAGAATACATTTTATTTCACACATGAACTCTCAGGTGTACAGATTTATTAATTTTACAGATCACGAGGTGTGTACATCTTGAAATGTGTTATACTAGATGCGACATTTCTTTTTGTGCAGTGCTTTTTCTTCTTACACGCAGCTGTAATACATAAGAAAATAAAATAGAAGTCTTTAGGACACTGCATGCACAGTTTGCTCTGCAGTGAACTTTCACGTTGATTTATAAATATGAACATTTGACAGGGTCAGCTGACTTCCTCTAATACAATAGCAGTACAACGCAGCTCAGCAAGCCACCTTTGCTGTAATGATTTAAGCTGCAGAATAATGGCATTAAATGCACAAAGTGGGAGTAGCAATTGACAGTTGGCACCAAAAATGCACTCTAGATACTCTAAATGTACTAAATGTATATGGGTTCTCAAGTGCTGATGCCACTGTCCCAGTCAGCATTGTGCAATGCACAAATGGCTGTGTGTTTGAGCTTTAACCCGTTTACAGGAAATAAGGTGTAGTTGTTCGGGGCGGGATGACTCTTTCAGAGTCAGGCACTGCTCTGAAGAGCTTTGGCTCTCTTGTGTTAGCATCTTTGAAGACCATGATGGAGGCAATGTTGCCACAGCGATAGCAGTAGTTGGGCGCTGACCACACGGTCACCAGCTTCTCGTCAAACATGAACTTGTACCCTTCGTGGACAAGTTGATGAGCCCTGCAGATCAGCCTGAGGTTGTTGATGTGGACAAACTGCAGTTTTTACAAAGAAACAACAGAAAAAAAGGAGGAGAAATGAGAAATGATGCCAAGACCCGGTTTAGTTTGGAGCGATTCACAACACAAAAAGCTACGCATTTATACAAGCTACAACCATTAAGCTGGTTAATATAGCTTTGTAACCTAATGTTACTATAAACTGTTTTTACACACATAAAACAGCTTTAAAGACTAGAAAAAGCATTTCCAGAAGAAAATGCACTGTGAATGCTGAAAGCTGAAAGATTGGAGCTGAAATGCCAAGAAATGCTTCACAGGGCTGAAACCTGATTTGCTGAAAGAGTTCAACCAGCTGAAAAAGACAAAAATTTAATTTGAAATGCAAAACAGCTGAAATTGCCAGCAGAAGGAGGGAAACAGAGCAGTGTGTGTCTGCTTTGAAGCATTCAGAGTCAATAGATTAAAGGTAAACACAGTTTCACTTCAGGTGTTCAACTGTTATCCATCCACTCGTGTTTAAAGTAGGCTACATAATTCATATCAAGTTTAATTTAAAGTGTCTCTGGCACTCTGACAGCTGTACAAGTACTTCAAATACAGGAGTACATGTTAATTCAGTTACGGTCACTGGATAATGATGCAATTCCCGCTACAATTCTGCTGACCATCAGAACACAACAGGAAGTAACACTACTGCAGCTTCAAAAGGCCATTTTCACAGTTCACAGCAAACACAACTGTAGCTTTATGGTAAAAATGAATGGTTCAAGTGTCTGTTAAACATGGCTCTGTGATTATGAGGTTTGTGATATCAGGCTAAGTAGAGCTGATGTAGATGAGGTTGTTGTGGTTTATAAGTGTAGTAACACATGGTAAACCAGTCAAACTAGTCCCATTCAAATTCCTTTCACTGTTACCTTCCTACCTTTGGGAAAATACTGTGTATAAGGCGTGTTGTTGTGATTATCACCAATACACCCACCTTAGAGTGATGTCACGGCCATCAGTCACTGAATCAGTAACCTCATCGGTGCCACTTCCCCCAATTTACTCAAGCAAGTACACATTAGAGAAACACTAAATTTGGCTCAATGTGAGTGAGACTCTTCACTGTTCTTCTCAGTGGAGTCTGGTGGCTTTGAAGAGGCCAAGAGAAGAACTTCAGTTCCTCATCAGAAAATGCTGACAGCACCTTAAGTTGTGAAAACACTATGAAGTTTTGCTGCTGATCACATTGCTGTGGATGGGGTTGATCTCCATGTTATCAGCATGATAATTTGCGGGGGAAGGGACTATGGGCAATTTGTAGCTAGGTGCCTGCTCCTGTTTGAAATGTAGCACGTGGATTAAACTAATATGTTTATACAGCTGGGAAATGGTTTAGTTGGGGCTACAGTAATGCCAGTAGTAAGCAAGTGCATATTTTCACAGCTTTTATTTTACACCTGAAAATACTCTACTGGTACTGTTTAAGAAACCAACCTCGTTTGTGACCTTGGCCCCAAAAAGCCAACCAGCTCCTCTGGGACTGATGGCCCAGGTGTCCACATCTTCAGGGTCTGACCACACCAAATCACAAAACGCTCCTTTGTGGGGGATTTCCTGGTTCCGCTCAATGGTTCGAATTTGGTCTAGGGTCTTTATGTCTGGAGACAGGCCTCCATGGACGCACAGGATTTGCTCGTCCATCAGCTGGAAGACAACAACACAAAACAATTTGTTAGGAATCACAGATACACTATTGAACAACAGTTCTGAGACTTTGCACACACATTAACTTTTGTGAGCCAGGATTCTGTGTGGGATCCTGTGCTACATGGCAGATAGGTGCTTCATTATGCTGAAGCAACATTTCTAATCCTCTCTGTGACTTCATCCATATTGCCCAAATTAAATTAAACTTGGATTGACTAAATGAAATTAAATCCAAGAGTTGCAGTTTTGACATAGTGCAGAAGATCAACCATGTGCGAGAGATACATGACAGAATGCGGCCTGCATGGAGTGTCTTAAGAGTGACAAGAGGAATGGTGTATGGCTGCAGAAAGTAATTACTCAGAGGGCAATAACGAAAAATTTAACAAAGACATCAAATATAACATAGATGAAAAAGAACTCAAAAGTTATAAGATACTAAACCTTGTTACTTAGAAATGGGTCATCTTCAGAGTACAAATGACCCATTGGTATGGCATGCAACAAGAAATTAATTATATCTAAGTCTGTTGAAAAAAGATCCGTTTCTTGGTTAATGACAGCAAAGTGACACGATGCCAGTGATTTACCAGTGATGAGGAGAATCATTTAAAATAAACACTGACAACCCTGTTGTTGTAAATTGGCGCGAAATAAATAAACGGGAGCTTAAAACTGAACTGAACCAAAAACAATCAAAATGTATTAATTTCTAAGATTTATCAGATTAATCAGGAAAGGGACTCTATTAGATAAGAAAAACAGTCGCACAAAAGCATTAGCAAACATTAATTATGTGCCATTCTGACAACTCATTTCAACATTTCTTTCATTATATTTTTATCAGTTCCAAAAATATAACTTATTTTGAAAGTTCGGTTGCTTCTAACCAGCCAGCTCCGTCCCTTCCTGTGGTTTACAGGAAGGGATGGAGCATACCATACCATAGACAGTATAACAGATGGACATAGCCACACACTGTGATTGTGCTGGGTCTTTGACCCAGTGTTTTGAGTTTTTGTATCCTTGGTTAAATTTTTTGGCCTGCATTTACTTCCTTGTGTTTAACCTAGCTTCCCTAGCGTTGCACTGCATTTTGTTGTCAAGTCTTAATCTCTGTCCCCACGGCCAGGTTTACCCCTGCCTGTTATTCCTGCTTTTTTTGACTCTCCCCACCCTCCTTAAGAACAAACTTCTTGGATGGTCTATACATTACAACATGTCATATCATTAGTCAGATAGTTGCCAGCTGCAGTCCAAGATGGTGGAGTTCATCTGCAGGATAGGAGGCTCACTGAAGAGGCACTTGAATATTTTGATCTGTTGTTCATGTGTAACAAAGAACTTATTGTTTAATATTTTTTTAAGAAAGTGTATAAGCCTTCATTTCACAAAGAGCACATGCATGCATGGATCTGCTGGTGCACATCAGTGTCATTTGGCCCATGTGCCACCTGCTCATGCAGACATTTTGGCTTCACTTCTAGAGAGCTGTCACTGTCCCCTCTTATATGCATAATGCTTTCAAAGTATAAGCAGCTGTCATGTATCTGGACAAATCTCATAACAGTGCAAAGTATATTTAATATTTCAATACTCACAGCTGCAACTGTTAACATATCAAAGACTTTGGTGCAATAACGCCAGGCATTTGCATTCCCATACTTAGTCTGGCACTCATCTGTAAGAATAAAAAAGTGAGATGAATGATAAAGAGGTTGCAGTTGTAGATCATCACTAATATGATGAGCAGTGTAATCTGCTGAACTTATTCAAGTCACTTATTTATATAGTGTCTATTTGAAACAGTCACCTCAAGCTACTCAGATACAAATAAAACAAGTTTTTCAATTGTTCATCACATATTAATAACAAAAGGCCAACTCATTAACTCATTCAATACAAAGTGATTTTGATCTAGTTTTGTTGAAGAAATTTGTTGGGATAGAGTTCCACTGTATTCTTCAAAGGATGCAGTGCCTTGAAAAACTATTTGCCCCCTGCCTGATGTTTTTGTGATCTCCGTCTTCTATTCTTTTTGCTTATTTGTCACATATTTCAGATTTGATATTAGACAAAGATAACCCGACTTAATACAAAATGCAGCTTTTAAGTGATGATTTCATTTATTAAGGGGGGGGGGGGGGAATCTAGCCAAACCTGCCTGGCCCTGTGTGAAAAAGTAAAAAAAAAAAAAAAATAAAAGAAAAAGTAACTGGTTGTGCCGCCCTCGACAGCAAGAATTGCAATTGAGCATTTGTGATAACTGGCAATGAGTCTTTCACATCACTGTGGAGGAATTTTGGCCCACTCTTCTTTGCAGAAATGTTTTAAATTAGCCACACTGGCGGGTTTTCCAGCGTGAACGGCCTGTTTAAGGTCATGCCAAAGCATCACAATCGGATTAAAGTCTGGACTTTGATTAGGCCACTCTTTCTGAGCCATTTAGAGGTGGACTTGCAGGTGTGTTTCGGATCATTGTCCTGCTGCATAACCCAAGTGACCTTGAGCTTCAGGGCCCGAACTGATGGCTGGACATTCTCCTTCAGGATTTTCTGGTAGAGAGCAGAATTCATGGTTCAATCAATTACGGCAAGTCATCCAGGTTCTGAAGCAGCAAAAGAGCTCCAGCCCATCACACTATACTACACCATCACACTGTTCTTTTTATGAAATGCTGTGTTAGTTTGATGCCAGATGCAATGAGACGCAAACTTTCCAAAAAGTTCAACTTTTTGTCTCATCAGTTCAGAGAATATTTTCCCAAAAGTCTTGAGGGTCATCGAGATGTTTTTAGCAAAGATGAGACAAGTCTGTGCATTCAGTAGAGGTTTTTGCCTTGGAACTCTCCCATGGACGCCATTTTTCCTCAGTCTCTTAACTGAGGTAAGTGAGGCCTGCAGTTCTTTAGATGTTGCGCTGGGTTCTTTTGTGACCTCCTGGATGGGTCACTGATGTGTGCTTGGAATAATTAGGCTGGATACTCCTGGGAAGGTTCACCACTGTTTTCACAATTTGTGGATAATGGCTCTAACTATGGTTTGGTGGAGACCTAAAGCCTCAGAAATGACTTTGTAACCTTTTCCAGACTCAGAATCAGCTTTATTGTCATTCACACTATGAGACAGTGTGAACAAAATGTAGTTTCTCAGGTCTTGGTGTAGGCCAAACATAGGATTATAGTAGTAATATACTATAGTATAGTAATAAATGCAACACAATTTAAATAAGTACAGAAAAATAAATAATAAATGGATAGCTAAACTAGGATAAATAAAAATTGACACAATACACTAAAATAAACTAAAACTAAAAACAGGTATAGCAGCCTTCTACTATAGCAGCAACAACTTGAAATGGTCTTAAGGTGCAGTGTGAATTACAAACAGCAGCTGAATAACAAGATGAGATTGACAGATGTCAATGACTTTGTTTCTCATTCGTTCTCGAGTTTCTTTAGATTGTGGCATAATGTGTGTGTGTGTGTGTGTGTGTGTGTGTGTGTGTGTGTGTGTGTGTGTGTGTGTGTGTGTGTTTTTTATATTTTTT
>JAVDPK010017546.1:0-12646 GCA_034780415.1 Cichlasoma orientale | reverse complement strand
AAATTATAGAAGAAATTATAGAAATTATAAATATATATAAAAATACAGAAATATAGAAGAAAGCCTGTAATAGAAGTGTTGTATTTTCCATGAAGGGTGTTTTGTGTGTGTGTGCGAACATGCGTGGGTTTTGGGGGGAAGGGGGCGCCTAAAAATGTGTCCGCATACACCTCAGAAAGTATATAGCTGCGCCCCTGAGTCTGGTCTTACAGTAGCTGGTGTTTTGCTCTTCTGGTGTTACTGCAAATTCCTTTCTGGGCCCTCTCATGTATTGAGCCATGTGCCTGTTCATCTTAGCTGCTATGATGCCTGACAGGAGTTTCCATGTTGTACTGAGGCAGGTTATTGGCCAGCAGTTGGATGGAACTGGTCCCTTCTGGGGATCCCTGGGGCACAAGACTGTCCGGCCTTTGGTGAGCCATTCTAATTGGGTCTTGTCCATTAGAGGCTGGTTGATTTGTGCTGCTAGGTGCTCATGGAGCACAGTTAGCATCTTGAGCCAGTACGTGTGAACTGCGTCAGGGCCTGGTGCCGTTCAGCTCTTTATATTTGAGACTTTCTTGAATGTCTGCCACTGGTTCCTGAAGCCTGTTCAGAAAGGTTGCTGTGGTCCGCTCTTAGATCTACTGGCTCTTCAGCATTGGTGTTGTGTGTTGCATCAGAGCACATCTGGGTGGTTCAGTGGAGAACACCTGCTTTATTCTCCTGGCTTCTATCTCGCTGGTATACCTCTTCAAGCTGTTAGCCAAGGCTGTGAGTCTTTGCTTGGCAATTTCTAAGGCCTCAGGCATGGACAGCTGTTGAAACTTAGTTTGTTGAACATGACTCCTGGAATAAGAATGATTAGAATTATTGATATTATGCATTTGGAAACATTTTTAAACATTTCAAATTTTATTGTAGGAATTACAATGATAGGAGATTATGTGAGAAAAGCAAATGGAGAGACGGAGACCAGCACAAATCATCATACTTGCAAGTAAAGCTTCAAAACAACACAAGAAGTAGTGCAGCAAAAGACTTCATTTAAGACAGCGTGCAGATACTGTTAGAAGACTGATCAGGATGAACGTGAGGGCAGGAAGACACAATCACAAATGCATACTGTACCATGCCTACAAACTGTTATTTAGTTTAAATATGTGTAATCTTTGTTGAATAACTATATGTTCCCTGGTTCTGGTATGAATTACATGTTCACATTATCTAAATGTTTTGACTGCATCTATTTTATTTAATCCTATACTGTAGAACACCTCTGGGCCCTTGTGTTTCGGTCCATCCGACGCTGCCAGGTTGCACCTCAGACCCTCCAGGAGTTTAGTGACACCCTGGTCCAGAACTTTAGGAGAACCCTCAGCTGGTCCCAGCATGAGTATAATTGTGCCAAAAATGCACTTTGTGAACTACTTATGGATATTATTTCTTTATCTAGTACACATGGGATATAATATATAGTATAACTTTTGATTCACTAGCTTTTGTGTGCTAACAGAAAAAAAATACACGTACTCAAGTAAATGTGTTAATTTTAGTATAGCGCTGTGGGCTCATAGCATGTGATGAGGTTGCAGAGGTCAGGAAGTGCAGTGACACTTGAGATGTGAAGTATACGAGGCACACTGAGTTAGGAGTACGTGAGTCTTGATTCAAGTGTTAAACTCAAGTCTCACTTCCTTAGGCCAGACGTTTGGTGTTACTTGTGCTATTTTTAACAGTGTGAAATAAATGTGCACCAGACTCATTAATTCTGTAACAAAAGTACAGAGTAGCATTCCTAATTTATACACTTGTTAATAAGACGTCTTTTTTATTAAAATTGTTTTTAAGTTTTACCAGTTTAACTGTGTACTGAGTTGCTCACAAGATCGAGCAGAAAAGCTCGCCTAGTAGTGTAATATGAAAACTGCAGTGTGAGTGTTACAATGAGCCCAGGGTCATAAAAGTAAATGCGTTTATTATTTAGTTGAAAAAATGTTTAAAGGCTGTCTCTCATTTAGAGTGATGCTGAGATGACTCTGGAGGGCTGAGCTGACTGCTGTTATAAACTGACAGGAATGAGGGAAGTGCAGCATTTAAGAAGAAATGTCTGACTAACTAACTGAGACCGCCCCTGTGTAATGAAAGACACTTGTGGCCTGTTGTGACATTTTGCACTCTTCCTGTATGGGGTCTTAGCCTCGTCTTTTGTGGTCCGGTCTGAGTTTAAGAGTTTTGTCGTACTTGTTCTTTCAGAGGTGAATGTTTTCTGCCTCGACATTACTGCTGTTGTCTTTTGCAGGGAACATTTTTAACAGCTGACCTGCAGATTGGCAGAAGTGAGCAAACTCAGCAGGGGATCAAATAATTATTTCCCCCCACTGTGAAGAGGAGGAAGAAAATAAGTTAAAAAATTTTATCCGTATATATTATGTTTCTATGAAAAGTTGAAATTTTGAAAGAATTGTAGTAAAAACAACAAAAGACAGCAAAGCCTTTAAAAATAGTTTTATTGGAAAGTAGTAAGAGTACAGTAGAAATTACAATAGAAAATATCTTTGTAAAATAAAATAAAATCTGCTCATACATCTCATTTTCAGTTTAAGTTGATAAAACAGGAAATGTGAATATTTCTAGCTGAGAGACTCTGATGAATTTTGTGTGCACATAATAATAACACAAACAAATATCCAGTTTTCCTTTTTTGCAGCAGTGCCATATTTAATCAGACATTCACATGTGGCTAATGGAACTAATGTTAGCTTGTATGTGCACTCGTGCCTGCAGAGTCATCACATTTCACGGGAATCAATTGTGTTCTTGATCCACTTAAGTTGTTGTTGTGAGAGAAAAGAGTAGACTCCAGGTTTTTGACCACAAACCTTTGATCCAAAAGAAGTGACTCCAACCAGCACTTCATTGCACAACAGTGGTCCTCCTGAATCCCCCTGCAGCAAGAACGATCATGTTTTACTTATTTACAGCTTGTGGTACTTTAAGCAAGGAAAAATTGCATGGTCCATTGCATGGTTCATACTCACATTACAGGTATCAGTCTTTTTTTTCCCATTGGAACCAGCACATATCATGCCACTGGTTATAACAGGCTTGTGGTTGTAATCAGAGTTGCACTTCTGTCTGTCAATCACCGTCACTTTTGCAGCCATCAGAACATCTGACATGCTCTTCTTTTCAGTTTGTCCCCATCCAGCCACCAGACACTCGCTGCCGGCTGCAGGGTCTTTGACAGTTGTACCTAACCGGAGCCATTTCACTGTCTTGGTTTGCTTCACTGGTTTGTTAAGCTGAAATTTGATTCAGACGAGACTGAGCTGTTTGTGTGAGCAACATTAGCAAATCTACATTTTAAACAAATTGCTCGTGTTGTCTTGCAGGACTTTTTAATTTACATTGCTGCATCTTTGCTTTGGACATCGAATCATCAGCTTACCTTCAGCAACATGAGGTCATTGAGCTTTTTTTCCTCAGAATAACTGGGATGAGGAAAATGTTTCTCAACCTCTCTGAGCTGTCTAGAACTTTCCTCTTTTTTCTTTTTCGTGATAGAGTGCACTCCCAGGATTACCTCTTTTATACTGGACAAAAAAAAGACACTGCAGTGATGACATTTGCTTATAGGAAAGGTTAACAAAGGTTCATAGATCATAAACTGCATTGCTTTTTTCATGTGTATTTAGCTGACTAAAATATATAAATAGATGATATTAATTATGCACACACACACATACAATGTATGTGGTAAAAATCTTTTAATAAATTATATAATAATATTTTAAAAAGTATGTGTCAGCTTCCTACTCAGCACAGTGAGCGGCAGTCAGGACCCATGCTGGATCGATTAGTATTCCTCCACATTGGGGGCCGTCGTGCTCCAGCAGAGCCATGAAAGGCAGCGAGTGTTTCTTGACTTCTTTCCCTCCAATAATCTCAGAGCCATGACCTAAAACAAAAAGCAAATATCCAGTCACTTCACAAGTGAAGTACAGATTAGTGAAATAAACACCCAACTGCATTGTAATGCTGAAATATATCAGTAATGTGATCATGCATGTTCATATGAAGGAGCAAATTAGCAATAAGTAATTAAAGTACAATGGAAAGCGTTACTCGCCTGACTGAGCAATGAAAAGAATAACACACGAGAGGAGAAAACTGAAATTTTTCAGGCACAACATTTCTTCAAATTTCTCTTTAAGATGCTGAAAGCACTGAAGCCCCCTGTGATGCACAGCTTTATATGTTGAACTCAAAGGATGTGGTCTGGCCTCAATGGAAATTAGCCGTGCTTATGCAAGGTCATATTTCGACAACTGCGGTTGAATTTACCATAAATAATGACCTTTTTGTTTAGTTGATGTATGACGGTGGTTTTCTTTATGTGATGTGGCGCACATTGTCGCTGTGTGCAGGCAGGTTACTGAGACTTTCATTTGTGCTTAGGAGTGTTTCTAAAATGTCATCTTATAAATCAGAAGAAAGCAAGACTGCCGGAAACTGTGCTGTCTTTCAACCCAGCATTGCTAAGATTTCTCCCTTCTTTGATCTGCCAGTGATACATGTACATGCTTTGCAGGGGCCTGGCTTCCCATCACCCTTTTCTTGCTCCTCTTCTGTTAGGGCTGGATCATGTGACAGTGAACCTTGCCTTAGTTACGCTGCAACACGCCTAGGCTGCTGAGGGGTTCCCATCATGCAGTGTTTTTTTTTTCATTCACATCTTTTCACTCTCCATGTATTTATACACCACTCTGCATTTAATCATTAGTTATTATCGATCTCTGGCTCTCTTCCACTGCATGCGTTTTGTCCTGACTCTCTCCCCTCACCCTCAACTTGTCGCGGCAGATGACTGCCCTTTTGTTTTTGATGACTTGTCACTTTTAAAGTTATTTCCATTCGCATTGAATATTTTTTCAGTTTCTCCCTCGTTCTCTCTCCGTGTGCTGAGTTCAGTTTTACTAGCCACACCCAGCCCTGATTAATGCCAGGCCTTTTGGGTCAAGAAATCACTTGAATTGAACCTGTCTGACAAACTGAAGTAGGTTCAAATATGTCAAAAAGCAACAGCTGAGAAACACAGTCATTTCTAACAGTTTGGAACTCTAGCAAATCACAGTGAGAGCAGTTATCCACAAGTGGAGAAAACTTGGAGCAGTGGTAAAATGGACAGTGAAACTGGAGTGGCTGGATTACCAAAGTTACTTCCAGAGCACATCAACGACTCATCCAGGAGGTCACACACAAAAAAAAGACACTGAACTGCAGACTTCACTTGTTTTCATGATTCAACAATAAGAAAGAGACTGGGGGGGGGGGGGGTGGGCGTTGAGACAAAAGTAGCATTTTTTAGAAGGTTTGAGTCCCGTTACATCTGGCATAAAAGTGACAGCATTTCTTAAAAACATCATCATACCAACATTTAAACATGGTGGGTGGTGTGATGTCTGGGGCTGCTTTGCCGTTTCGGGACCTGGACAACTTACTGTAATTGATGGAACCATGAATTCTGTAATGTACCAGAAAATCCTGAAGGAGAATGTCCAGCCATCAGTCTGTGCCCTGAAGCTCAAGCTGGCTCATGGAGCAGGACAGTGATCAGAAGCACACCAGGAAGTCCACCTCCGAAAGGCTCAAAAAACAAAATGAAGGTTTTGGACTTTAGTTACTTTGGCATGACCTTAAACACATACTTGAAAACCCTCAGTGTGTCTGAGTGAAAACAATTCTGAAAACAAGAGCAGGCCAAAATTTTCCACAGCAACGCAAAAGACTCATTTCCAGTTATCACAAATGCTTGATTTGAGTTCTTGTTGCCAAGAGTGCCACAGCTAGTTTAGCAATTCTTTTTCACATAGGGCCAGTTGGATAACCATCCCTCCATCCATCCATCCATCCATCCACTTTCTTCTGCTTATCCTTTTCAGGCTGGTGCCTATCTCAGCTGTCGTAGGGTGAGAGGCAGGGTAAACTTGTCACAGGGCTAACACACACACAGAGAGACAGACAACCATTCACACTCACAGTCATACCTATGGGCAATTTTAGAATCACCAATTAATCTAACCCCACTAACTGGGAGGAATCCTGAGAAAGATTTGTATAAGCTTTAACCTTTAATAAATAAAATCACCATTTAAAAACTGCATTTTGTTTTTACTTTGGTTATCTTTGTCTAATTTTCAAATATGTTTGATCTGAAACGTGTAAGTGTGAGAAATGTGCTAAAAACTAAGAAATCATGAAGGGGACAAATACAGTACTTTTTTAAAGTCACTGTATATACTGCTGTGGTCTCATATCGTGTGGTGAAGTTACAGATGTGAGGAAATAGAATAACACTTCAGGTGTGGAGACACACTGTTAGGAGTGCATGAGTCTTGAGTAAAGTAGAGTATAAAGTAATGAAGTACTCTTCCAGGACTGACAGTAAGTTAGTTTCTGTTTTATGTTCCATTTTTAACAAAGTGTTGTAAATGTGCACCAAAAGAAGAGTTATTAATGCTGTAACAAATGAATACTGATTAGTAGTAGTTGAGGCCACACAGTGCCCTCAAAATTTAGCAGAGACCCCCACCTAGTGGTGTAGTATGAAAACTACAGCACTAGATGTGGTGCCAACAGTGAGACAAGGGTCATAAAAGCAACAATATTTAGTCAAAAAAAAAATCTTTGAGAGCTCTCGTTCATTTACAGAGATAACTACTCTGTGCAACAAACAAGAATTTAAAGTGGGGATCAAATGTTGGAGAGAGGCTAATTGTGGCAACTTGACAGGAATGAAGGAACAGCAGCATGTAAGAGAACATTTCTGCATTTGTGGTCTGTAAGTGTTCATCATGTGACTGTTTTCTGACAACTGAATGATTTCTGTATTGACATTGCTGTAATTTTACTTCGCATGAAACCTTTTTACAGTGAGCTGTAGCTGATGTAACGAGGAGGAAGAAAAGAAAACGAAAAATGATGTCTCTTCCACATCAAGAGTTTTTAATTTGAATACTAACAAAAGGAGTGACATATACATTTTGATGCCATTTTATATACAGAGTCTGCAGAAATGAGAGCAGGCTAACAAAAACTTTAAAGAAAAAAAAACAGACACAAAACAACAAAATCTCTTTTCCTTGGTTTTTGTCACCTGCAGCAAACAGGAGCACTGATATACTTGAGGCTACTTTAGGTTATTATGAAAAAGAGAAATTAAGATTTGATTTAAAATATTTTCACAAAGTCTGTAAAAAATAAAGCAAGCTAGCAGAAACTAAAATATCATAAAATAGAATAAGAGAAACAATGAAATGATAAAATGAATAATGGTCATGTGAGTGGTCTACAGGGACAACAGTTGCAGATTTAACATCAAAGCATCAAAGATTCCCATCTTGCTTAGCTTGTACAGATCGATGCCTGTGGATTCATAACGTTTCAGATTATTTCATTGTCTTTTTGATCCACTTGAGTTGCTTCTCTGAGAGAAATGAATAGACTCCAGGTTTTTTAATGACACCACAACCCCGTCCAAAAGAAGTGACTCCAACCAGCTCTCCATTGCACAACAGCGGCCCTCCTGAATCCCCCTGCAGCGACAACAAATACATGATAGACTTTCTTTGGCTGACTCACAGGTGTGAGAGACAAAAGGTGTCGAACTAAATGGCCATTTACTTCAAACAAGAAAAAAATGCATACATAGATTCTTCATACTTACTTTACAGGTATCAGCCTTCTTTAAACCATCTGAACCAGCACAGATCATGTCACTGGTGATAACAGGTCTGTGGTTGTAATAATCACGAGAGTTGCACTTCTGTCTGCTGATCACAGTCACATTGACAGACCTGAGGACATCTGATGGTTTGTTGTTTTCAGTTTCTCCCCATCCAGCCACCAGACACTTGCTGCCAGCTGCAGGGTCTTTGACAGTTTTGCCAAACTTGAGCCATTTTACTGTCTTGGTTTTCGTCACTGGTTTCTTAAGCTGAAAAAAGTTTTTAATAAATTACATATTGATAATGACTATCTATACATTACCTTCACAGAGTTGGCCTTGTGATACTAAGTATATATGCAGCACTGTGCTCAAGTCTTGCACCACTTGTTTATATTTTGCTTACAAAAAGGGAAATGCAGCAATTTATTGAAACATGTCTGTACATACATGGATATACATTACATAAGGTTAGAAACAATCTTACATCTTCACATTAATGCATCTTTGCTTCACTTGCTATTGAACACTAAATTATCACCTGACCTTGAGCAACATGAGGTCGTTGCCCTGGGATACATTGTAATAGTCGGGATGAGGAAAACGTTTCTCAATCTCTCGGACCTGCCAGGAACCTTTTTCCACTTTCTTGATGGAGTGCACTCCCAGGGTCACCTCACTCATACTGTGATAGAAAACACAGTGTAGTCACTCTAAAGCAATTAATCATCAATGCCGCGTGTCTGGACTTTTGATCTTGTGTTTTTCATAATTATCACAGTTTGAAAAACATGTAATACATAATCTTTCATACAGTCTTTTATTGAAAATTTAAGAAAAGTAAGCCTCAGGTTCCTACTCAGTGCAGTGGGCGGCCGTCAGGACCCATTGTGGATGGATTAATGTCCCTCCACAGGAGGAGTTTTCACTTTCCAAATAAGCCATCCAAGGCAGCGAGTGTGGCCTGACTTCTTTCCCTTCAATAATCTCAGAACCATGACCTAAAAAAACCCCAAATATCTAATATGTAACTAAATCAGCAGATGATCAAGTCAAGAACCGATGAAACAAAAACTGTGCATCAACTGCTTTGTAATATTCAACAATATTAGCAATGTAACGTTGCATTCTGTTTGTTCACATGAAGAAGAAAATGATCAAAACATTTCTCACCTGACTGGACGATGAAGAGGAGCACGCATGAGACGAAAAGACTGAAATTCCTCATGTGGAACATGTTTTCTTACCGTTCTTTGATCAGATGCTGAATGCACTGAAATCCACTGTGATGCACACCTATATATATGATGAGCTGAAAGGATGTGGTCTGGCTATGGAAATAAATGAGTCAGCAAATTCGGCGCATTTACCACACAGTTAAATTGGTTGAGAGAAATTAAGGCACCTGTTGATCAAAGAGAGGAATGCCTTAAATTTTATTCTAAACTGCGTGATTTTAATTGGACTGTGAGAGAAAGTCAGAGTACCTGGAGAGAACCCACGCAGACATGGGGAGAACATGCAAACTCCACACAGCAAGGCCCCGGATGGTGAATTTGAACCCAAGATCTTCTTGCTGTGAAGGAACAGTGCTAACCACAGTGGCACCATGCTGCCTCGAAGAAATTCAAGAGCAGTTTTTGGATACAATAAAACACAACCCGAGCTCAAAGATCTAACCATGAGTCAGCAAAAATGGACACGTTTGATCGGATGGATGCTGATATTGTTTAAATGTGTCATAAATAATAACTAAACTTAAACCACAGCTCTGCATTATTTTAAAGTAAGCACTTCTTTTGAAGAGAACTTTTTCAAAAGCTCTCTTTTTATTTTTGAATGCAAACCTTACTTTGATGAAATGAATAAAGATTATTATTATTATATTATTATTATTATTATTATTATTAGAGTACTTTCGAGTTCACTGGGAAAATTAATATTAAACATTGTTGAAATACTGCTGATTGCTGGCTGTATACAGTCACCCATGAAGCTGTTTGGCCCCGTTTACACGAGAACGTTTTCGGTGGAAACGGTGTCGTTATTTTCATCTGACTTGTTAAATTGTCCAGTATTGAATTGATAACGAAAATAGAGGTACTGTACAGTTTAATGCACATTTAGCAATAAGTTATTTGATTCTGTAAATTAACAGAGTAAATAGTTTAAGAAGTCAAAGTTTTAGCCTCAACATTTGTGTGTGTGTGTGAGTGAGTGAATTCAACTGCAAAGGCTCCTTCCACATAGTGTAATGAAAGAAAAACAAACAAACAAACACATTGTTTCTTCTCCATAATGAATCCACCTTGTCCCTAATCCTGGTATGTCCTCTCAGCTCTCTCCTTCCTGCTCTAATATCTGGCTTTCCTCCATCTCATCCCCCGTCTCTGTGTGTGCAGCTGCTCTGCAAACATTTTGAATTTGTATATCTTCAGTTTAAACTTGTGGGTTGCGGCACAGCGGTTACCTTTTGATCAGCAGGTCTTTATTGCACCGTGTTGCACCACACATGAGCTCGAAACACATTTTTATCTTTCTTTGATCAGATGCTGAATGCACTGAAAGCCACTGTGATGCACACACGATGCTTTTTTATGTTGTGCAGGATGCAGTCTAACCATGAAAATTAATGAGTCAACAAAATAGAGACATGCCAACTGATGCTGACATTGTTTCAAAGCCTGTGGTCAAATGTATCATAACCATTTGCTGCTCCATAGGTGCAGACATGTAGTGTATATGACTGTGTATGTAGGTTAGACTGACACTTTCAGCCACACTTAAAATGTTTCTAAAAGGTCACTTTATAATTTACAGAAAAAGAGACCGGTTAGAAAAAAAAGTGAAACAAGATCCGTGGAGGTAAACGATGACCAAAGACACAATGTTGATGGAGATACTGAAATCATGAAGGCAGTGGTGTGGATGTGCTGGCAGGTCACAGATCCTCTGAAAGAGAGTCCACAGTTACTGTCACTGACTTTCTAAAGATGCATGTGCGACAAAATGTTCGAGATTTTGTATCAGTCAGTTGTGTCGAGTGCAGCATACTTAGGTCTGCGCTCAGTGAGAGCTTCATCTTTTTTTTTCCCACGTGAAAACTCTGTGACATGAGTGGAATTATCTTTTGAAGGAAACATGTATATATATATATATAAAAAAACTTTACATTTGACCCAAAGAGTAGGAAATAAACAAGTGAAAAAATATGTTTCTTAGGCATCAGAGTCAGGCTGTAATTACCACTTTCCTGCCTTGAGGAGGCGCTCAATTCATTTCCAATCGCGTTTATTATTACATCAAAAGAAAGAAGTCAAATACAGAGCTCGGGACCAGACTACATCTCCCTGACCGCTAATACAATTTCCGCATCAGTTCACGAAGTCTGATGTCCTCTCTGTCCCTGGTCAGCCTTTTATTACTGCTACACAAGGTTACAAAAGGGTGTGGGTGCTATTTTCTTCTGTTTTACAGCTGTCAGGTGGTTATCTCCGTTTCCAACCTCTGGTCACATTCCAGCCTTGTGATCATTCGACCCTTCGAATCTTCTTCTACTTACACGTTACTATGTATAACATAATCATACAACTTAGACATCACCTTCTGTTTAATTTCACTTCCTCATCTGCAAAACTACCACTAATCTATTTCACAAGAAAGCGGGTGCGGTTTACTCTGTCCCAGCAACACTTCCAACCATCACCACATTCTATTCCACTAATCTAAGCACACCATGTACATTTCTCATCAATACACGGAAATACATTACATAAGGTAAAAACAAACTTCACATCAATGCATCGTTGTTTTACTTACCATTAGACACTAGATCACCTTACCTTGAGTAACACGAGGTCATTGCCCTTTGATGCTGTTATGTGTCAGCTGTGTGGCAGGCAGGGTATGACCCAAATGCAGGATGCGAGACAACAAACTTGACTGAAGGTGTTGTTTAATACTGATGCTACTTGAGTTTACAGCGATACAAACATCCCATGTACGTGAGCAAACAATCATCTTCTACCTACATGTTACATACAACATTCAACTTATACATCACCTCCTGTTTAACTTTGCTTCCTTATATATGTGCAGTCTGTAAAAACTGAAGCAAGACACAATAAAATGATAAAAAGAATAATGGTCACGTGTCTACAGTGACAGCACTTAACAGCAAAGCATCAAAGATTCCCAGCTTGCTTAGCTTGTATAGATCGATGCCTTCATAACGTTTCAGATTATTTCATTGTTTCTTTGATCCACTTGAGTTGCTTCTCTGAGACAAATGAATAGACTCCAGGTTTTTTAATGACACCACAACCCTTTCCAAAAGAAGTGACTCCAGCCAGCGCTCCACTGCACAACAGCGGCCCTCCTGAATCGCCCTGCAGGGACAACAAATACATGATAGACTTTCTTTGACTGACTCACAGGTGTGAGAGAGACAAAAGGATGTTGAGCTAAATGGCCATTTACTTCAAACAAGAAAAAAAATACATACATAGATTCTTCATACTTACTTGACAGGTATCAGCCTTGTTTAAACCATTTGAACCAGCACAGATCATGTCACTGGTGATAACAGGGTTGCGGTTGTAATAATCAGGAGAGTTGCACTTCTGTCTGCTGATCACAGTCACATTGACAGACCTGAGGACATCTGATGTTTTGTTGTTTTCAGTTTCTCCCCATCCAGCCACCAGACACTCGCTGCCAGCTGCAGGGTCTTTGACGGTTTGGCCAAATTTGAGCCAATTTACTGTCTTGGTTTTCGTCACTGGTTCTTTAAGCTGACACAATGTTAAAAAGAAACATTGCATATTGATAATTATTGACCACACATTAGTTTCACAGACAACTAAAGTAAGTATATATACAACACTGTGCTATTGTCTTGAAGCACCTCTCATACACCTCCTTACTTCGGTTAGAAAA